>PQXL01000095.1:0-97991 GCA_004916875.1 Botrytis galanthina
CATCACCATCACCATCACCATCACCATCACCATCACCATCACCATCACCATCACCATCACCATCACCATCACCATCACCATCACCATCACCATACCAAAATTTATTATCCACCCCTCCTGTCATTCATCCCATCCTGCACTTCATCACCCATCATCCATCCCTGAAAACCCAGAATCCTCGCCATTAACCCCCACTATCGATAAGCCCAAGCCCTCACTAAAACCCCCCCAACCCGCATAAAGTTTAAATCAAGCACCCATCCGTCGATCTCCCGCGCTGAACAAAAAGTCTCGGCCACACTTTCCATATTCTAGCTTGCCATGCCAGAAAATTTAATCGAGATGGGGAGAGTTTAAAGAATAGCTGTGCTGTGATTTAATTTTGTTGGTTTGATATTTTTTTCTTTCTTCTGCTCTGGATTAGATTTCGTTGAGTATTTTTCTTCTGATCTCATATCATTCATTGACTCTGCTTTGCTCCGAGTTATCGTTGCTGTCCGTTCGCTTTGGGGATATCATTGTGTCATTTCGTGTACTCTTACATACATACATCTTATCAAAAAAAGAAACCAATCATTCAAACCAATACGAACACCAACAAAATGACTCCAACACTATCCCTCCTCTCCCTCCTCCTCTCATTCCTCTCCCTCACCACCCTCACCCTCGCCCAAACATCCACAACTCCCGCATCCTCCACCTCCACAACCATAGCCACCATCATCCCCAGCGCATCCTCATATACCTATCTCGGCTGCTACAACGAAACCCTCAATACGAATACCACGGGCGGTCTACGATCTCTCAATGGTGGCGTCACGGAAGCGCTCGATGTGATGACGGTACCGCTTTGTATGGCATTTTGTAAATCAAACGGGTACGCGTATGCGGGAATTGAGTATACGAGGTTTGTTTCCCATTTCTCTTGTTTGATTTCATTCGCGACTTCAATCTCAAATCCCTCATTTGAAATACAAAACATATCATAAAAAAAGAAACTAATGACTTCCAAAGAGAATGCTACTGCGCGCAATATCTCTCCGCCCTAGCCCCCAAAGTCGACGACGCAAAATGCGATCTCCCATGTAGAGGAAACGCGAGCCAGATATGTGGCGGATCGTGGACGCTGTCAGTGTATTTGCAGGATGGGAGTCAGAAGGGGGATGCGGGGAAGGGGAGGGGAGCGATTGCAGGGAAACAGGCGTTGATGGCGTTGGGGGTTGCGTTTGGAGGATTGTTGGCTTTGTGTTAGGGTGAGGTGGGGTGGAGATGAGAGGGAGGGAATGGAAGGAAAGTAATGGAATTTGGGATAGATGGGGGCATGGAATATGGAGTTCGGTAATTAATCACTGATTGGAATTACAAGCGAGCCAGGATCGGTAATCGAGGATAGGGGATTGGGCGATAGTCAGTCACTTCGTAACGCGACAATCACGCTTCGAGAGGTCCGGTTGGGCTATGTGTAAGTTTCACAACGCGAGAGCTCAGATATGACATCAGCACTATTAATGACATATCGAGTCATTATGGCCCGTTCTTTTCGGTGTTTGTGTGAATCTTTCTTTGGTCTATAGTCGAGTGTGGAACTGAAAGCCTGGCGCTTTGGTGAGTCACACTTGATTGGGTTTGACATTGTTTCTGTGTAAATTTCTGCGCGATCATGTGTAATTCGTGCTCCAGATAAAGCAGAATGTGACTGAAATTTTACTGGTCATGTGTTCGGAGTATGCGAGTATTGCAGGAGCTTTTAGACAATGGGATTAATTAGTCAATAGTCTCCTGTTAAGCATATCTATCTTCATGACGATGGCAATTTTTTTTATAGCTAAAATTCCTTCAGTGTCTGATATATTCAGGGGAAACGACAAACTGTGAGGTCTTTTTTATTGTGGGAATTATTACGTATGAAGGGCGCGAAACGAACTATTGATTATGGCTCGTCAATCTATATTGTAGAGTCCTGACGTAGGTTCAACTCGTAAATTCAGGTTGTCTAACCGATACTGTATCGCAGTCCCGAAGAATCGCAAATCATACATGACAACCCCCGCCAATAGCTAATTATCAACATTCCACATACACATACACATAATTAACATCAGCCGTTCTTTCGCCGCATCCCTTCCCATTCTATCACAGAACTTTCACTCTAATTCCAGTCCCCGGTTTCGGAACATTAATAAGATATTCCGACCAAATCTCCACCGCTTCCTGATTCGTTTCCCACAACTCGAACTCGCATCTTCGGACAAAACTCGCAAGTGCAATATATAACTCCGCATAAGCCAGATTCATCCCTAAACATTGCCTACTCCCTTTCGAAAAGCTGACGAGATATTTTGTTAGAGGTTTTTCTTCTCCTGATGGGATTGTGACTTTTGGTGGTAGGCCCGTGATTGGATCTGGGAGCCATCTTTCGGGGATGAAAGAATGAGAAGATGGAAAGAGTGCTTCGTTGTAATGGATGATTGGTGTAGCACAAGATATTGGAGTACCGGCGGGAATTGTGTAAGTGTATCCTGTTGCTGGGTCTGTATATGGGAGGGGTTTGTGTGCGAATCGTGGAAGGTGTTGAACTGGTCCCATGGAAAGACGAATTGCTATTGAAGCCAATTGTGTTAGAAATTGCGCGCGACTTAAATTATATTCGGTGTTTACAATACCTTCTTGACAGACTGCAATTAAATAGGGCAGTTTTTCAAGGGTTGTTAGTGAAGGTGGAGAAGCGGGATCTGGAAAGACTTCAAGTATTTCATTTCGAAGTTTGGAGAGAAGGTCTGGTTTATCAAGGAGATGGAACATTGCGACTGCTAGAGTCCACTTTGTCGTTTCGACACCGGCACCAACCACTACTTGTGCTTCTTGATGAAGCCTCTGCTCTGTTTTCTCTTCAGGAGGAAGATTGGATTCTATGATCTCGTGAAATATGTTTGGCCGTGAGGCATCGTTCTTCTCCTTGGTTCCATACATCACTGCCCTCAATTCATGTCTAAGATCCTATTCAAATATTAGTATCAATGTGTTCTTAGAAGCATTACATCAATCACCTCGAGCCACTCCAGAACAGGCATTGATTTTTGAGGCACAATCTTCCTTAGCACGCTGTATGGTAAAGCAAGCACCATATTCATCAACCATGCTATACTTGGAAAATGCTCTGTCCAGTGCACTATAGATAACATTCCGGCGACAGCCACCATAAAGTCCGAGGTAAACTCTCCTTTTTCGCAAAAATTATAGTTAGTACCAAAACTACATTCCATCACCACATCTGTCGTATAACAAGAAAAAACATCTCCAAGATCAAGAATCTTATCGGTTCCTTTGTATTCGGTATTAATGCGATTGACCAAAGTGTCGACACGGGACTGAATGAATGGAACAAATTTTTGAATGTTAGGTTTAGAGAAGAAAGGATTGAGCGCGGCACGTCGTTTTCGATGAAGGAAGTGATCTAGAGTGGATTGACCAGATAACGGGACGGTAGGAAGAGAGGAATGAAGAGGCAGCTTGTCGCGTCTATCGGTAGTATATATTGTATCATAGAACTCAGGATCACTGATATGGAGCTCTGTAGGATTGATACGAACAATTGGGCCTGGCAACTATTAGTATAGGAAGTAGATTGGGTCTTGAGACGAACCATATTTTTCATGCCATTCCGGAAGTTTTCGAAAGAACTGTCCACCTTTCACGAGCTGATAGTATATTTCATACCATTCAGTCGCAGCTGTCAACTTTGGACCAGGAAACTTAGCCAAAGGACTGAAGTATAGTCTATATATAACCAAAGTGAATGTGTATATAGCAATGGCGTACACACATATCAATAGGTTGACTTGAGACAACAGGCCAGATAAAACAGTGAAGACTTTCATTTTGGCCAATGTAGCATTGTACTGAAAGATGAAAAGCAGATAATTATTTTGCATGGGGGATGAGGATATAAAGAGCAATCATTCACATCCCCACAATCTTAGATCCCCTTCTTAGACATATCACCAACCAATGAAAACTCTCCATAAAGCGGAAATCCCGCCAGTACACTACATGACTTCATGCACAGCTACGAATCGAAAGATCGACAACAATGTGTAACACTATTGTTTATAAGCAAGTTGCGTTGTTCAGCTCTTGTAATCGCATTTCTGCACACTCGAATTGGCTGCATGCTCAATCATTCCAATGAGCATCCAGTATTTGTGTGGTTCTTACCGAAACATGCAATAGAGACCACTTTTCGATCTACAATCATGAATTTCAGTGAGATCTCGGACATATCGAAGATTTTAAAAGGAAAGTGTATACGGCTGATGATTTTACCATGTCATTTCTGAATGCATCTCGCCCCACGATTTGTGCTTCTGTTTGTCACTCACTCGAGTTGAGTGCCCGAGGAAAAAATCATGTTTTGTTAAGCTTTCACGTGACTCTTCACAGTAATTCTGTCATTGATTGCCCGAGCGATTGGCGTTAGTGGAAGCGAAGGAAGCAGCGGGTCATAGAAGTATCATATTCAATGTAGCAAGAACTACACACCTAAATAATGTTATTTAATTCTCCCATTTATTTGTCATTTACATTGATCCATTTACTTTACATGAGATGTTTTCTTTCAAACAATTACACAGACTTGAAATCGAACTGAGTACAGACGATCAATGCTCAATCTGCTTCAATCAATAACGCTACCCAACATTTCCATCGCTACAAGCTATCATAAACGATAATTTCTCTCGGGAGATTCACTGCAGAATCTGACGTGAGCCTGGTCATTCTAAACCAGTTTTCGAAGACAGGTCATCAAAAGAGGAAGTTGAATCATCGGAATATGACATTAAAAATATGGTTCCACAAAGACGTAAGGGATTTCTCACAAAACTACCACGGGAATGATTAATCGAATCCTATTACTTCTTGTAAGAATTGGCGATCGAGTGCGGATTGGAAAAACTTCGAGAATTCTGTACAAACCCTCTATGCCGCTTGTGTATGAGTCTTGAGCTTTGGCAAGTACAAGCACTCGGGATATTGTCTATGGTGTTTTCTTCGAACTGCTATAGAATTTCCACAGTCTGTTACTTCAGTGAAACTATTGGATCTCTGTGAATCTGAACCACCAGCGCCCGGTAAGGAAGGCTGCGGTAGAGACCTTCGGTCCGCCGTGTCAGCTGAACAGTTTGAGGTGTGGAAAAGAGCCACATAGATGATTTGAATATCTTCAAGAATGGTGGAATACAGCCCTGGGTCTTGAAGTATTTAGATAATTGGATAAACGGCTTGTCTGAATATACTTTGCTTTTTCGCTGGGCCACAGGTGCATCACTGGTTGAATCACATGGGTTCGAGAATTTTGCTCTAGCGGTTTTAAATCTTATAATACAGCATCTCCCCAATATCTAAACACTTCATATCACATCAATGAGTCGAGCTTATGAGTTGGGTGCGCAAGGTGGGCTTCCGCTTTCAGCTCATTACCTCCAAAACCTCCGAACGGTATATATTTCCCGAGGGTTTCTCAAGTTACCACATTCATGTTTACCAGGCTCATCGTTACGTTTGAGGTTTTGGGATTTGCCAAGAATGATATCTGTTTACACATCAGATCTTATAAGTGACGCATTCGACCAACAGAGGTGGGACGAAAGAAGTCCGGATGAATCACAGGCAGAGGTAGGATCAGTCCTGTATTCTGCGATTACCGATTTGTCACTTGCTTGCAGTAATGTATCAGGCTCTAGGGTTATTCAAATTGTTTCGACTTTGAAGGAGCTTGTGAGATTTAGATGGACGAACAAATTTCCCTCGAGCCTATCAAACGATGATGAACAACTTGATTTGGAGAGCAAGATTATTCTGAAGATACTGGTCCCATATAAAGGCAGTTTGAAAGAACTTGATCTACGATTTCTTGGCGGCACTTCTCATATACCTCTTCCAAAATCGGGCGCGCAATCAGACGCAAAGGAGAAACCATTGTTTCTAAGTGATTTTTCAGATTTTCAAGTAATGACATCGCTTACAATCGATCCGATTGTACTAACTGGCTGATCGCAAGGGGATCCAATTGAACACCACATGAAAGATTTACTTCCACAATCGTTGACGTATCTAGCACTAGTATGTGAATTGCCACATACCAGAATTGTTCCCAGGTCCCACCTCCATTCGAAAGCAGACTTGGTCAGACGAAGTCTTAAGTTTTGCAAACACATTACCCGCATCAATGAGATTTCCTACAGAAGTTCAATTGATTGCATCTGGCCCGTCGCTCGGTTGGAATAGTTATATAGTAGAACGGGATGAGCTCTTGGAGCCTGCCAAGCGACTTTTTCAGGAGAAAGGAGTCGTCTGTTCAGTCACGAAAGTTCTGCCCGAGGATGAGTTTTCGGATTTCAGGACTATTTCTCACGATGACTAGGTTTTCAATTTGATAATCAGATTGTCCAATGTCCAGACTGGAATGAGAGTATTCATATTATTGGATTGATATTGACTATTAGTTTTTCTTTCGTTCTGAATAGTACTATTAGACACCGTACAACAGATCACCAAGACGCCAATTCTAGAGGCGAAACAAAAATAGGGAGACAAATCCCTATATAGGGACGGGAATATGAAAAAAGGCTGGTTATAAATTTCAGAAACCCTTGGACTATCGATAATGGGACCGAGATGGTAATCGAGAGAGGCCATGACTCATTGGCATTCTCTTGGATAATGTATCAATACAGGTATTTTCAGATCATTAGCTTTCCTCTACTCTAAAAAGTATAATGCAATATTATTAATAAATTCATCATCGAATCAATGTATCGTCAATGTAATATAAAATAATAGACTCGGGCTTTATCCCCTGTATCCGCTCACAGAAACTCCTTTTTTAGAGCCTTGAACACGTTGATTCAAACCCCTGATAGCTCTGTTTCGTGTCAATACCCTAGCTCGAGAGCAGTCGTGAGATGACAGAAGGCCCTTTAAGCGGGCGACTGGTTTCTTCAACTCTGTGTCTGGCAAGTTGTTTTAAATGCCAGCGACGGCCGGTCCATATCCTGGAGCTGCGTTTCAATGCTTTTACTTTGACATTGTGGTTTACTACCCATGCGCTCAAATATTTGACATGGAATTTCATATTCACAGACGTATAGACGGGCAAATGAATAATCTTGAACAAATTGAATTTCATATACACGATGATTTTTATCAAGATCATCACATTTGAGCGTAAGGGTATATACATATGTAAACAAGCTATTCATAAAAGTCCAGCTCTACACGAATGGAACCTCATCATTCCTTAACGCCCCAGCTACCCACAATCGCCATGGCTTCTTCATCGCCATTCTCCACTCTACCATCATCTAGCACACCCGCCAGACATTTCCAAGGATCTCTTCCTCCACCCCACTTCAAAACTTCTTCCTTCATCTTCTCGCCATTGTCTCTGTGGATACTACCACCGGCTTCTCCGTCTTTGAATACCACTTGCCAGATTCTTCTTGCGAGAACACGGTCGAAAAGATAACTATAGTACGTACTACCGTATCCGAAGAGATGCCCGAAGAATCCTTGCCAGCATGTTCCGGGGGGATCAACTGGGAGGGCACCATGTTTTTGCTGGAGAGAGTGATATATTTCTGTCGAGTTGAAGGATGGAGAGAGAGGGAGGTCAGAATGATATGCTAAATCGAGCATAGAGAGGATTATCTGATTTTCGGTATCAGAGCCTTCGAAACGTTTGTCTAATGCTAGTTTTTCGGCTACCATTTCATATGGGAGTGGTTGATCGGTTTCGTAATGGCGCGCGAATAAAGAAAGAACAGATGGGTCTGCTGCAAAATGTTCCATGAGGACTGAAGGCAACTCTGCAAAGTCGGTTGCACAACGAGTTCCTGAAACATTCTGGAGAGACGTTCGTCCGAGGATGGAGTGGATCGCATGGCCCATCTCGTGAAAGAGAGTTTGCACCTCATTAAAACTGAGAAGTGCAGGGCGGGAAGACTTTCCGGACATTGTGACGAAATCACAAATGAGGGCTATGGTTGGCAATTGCTTGAGAACTCCCGAAGCTCTTGAAGTGGCCATACCATCGTTGGCAGCTTCTTCATCAGTTTTGAATAACCTATCTTGGGACAATGAAGAAGCTTCTTCAAGTTCAGGCGTTGTAATTTCTCGAGAACAGCGAAGGGTGAAGTGTGCTGGATTTGGGGACTTTCCCGGACGGGAAAACAGATCACAGTATAGTACAGCAACGTGACCATCGGTTTCAGAGATTACGTCTAGTCTTCGAACGTCTGAATTCCATGTTTCTCCTGGCATTGTCTCATGTGGGGCAAGTCTAACACCGTAGAGACGTGTAAATAGCCTAGAGAGTCCTTGCATGACTGTGCCAAGCGAGAAATATGCTGAAAGAAAATCGGAATTGCGAGAGTGCGAACGCACCGAAGCCAAAATCTGTGACATGTAATAATCTTTATCCCATGGCTGCAAACCTGGAGAAGAGCCATGCGAGTTCGAAATCTTAAACTTGAGGAGCTCGGAAACTTCTCCTTTTACAATCTGATTGTTATCCTTTGCCAATGCTTCCAAGAACTGAGATACTGATGCTGGACTTTTGGCCATTTTGTCTCCTAGGGCTAGGTGAGAATAACTTTCATACCTAGAGAGTTTGGCCAGCTCTGCTCTTTTACGCATGAGCTCCTCCAGTTTGTACACTGTATTTCTTGAAGCTGTGCGGGTAGCCATGAATATCTCTTTTCTAACTTCTTCATTCTGGACTGATCTAATCGCTGCTGCTGCTGCACCACCAATGGTTGGAATTTTAGTCTGTCCCCATGTCGTGTATTGCCTCACCAGTACTGGATCCATTCCCTTTAACTTACTACTTTCAAAAGTTAAGTAAGGTTTTGCGGGTGTCATATAATCAACAAATTCAGGACCAATTTCACTAATTTGTTGCGAGAGAGCTACAAACCTCTCCCGCTGGGCACGAGGTAGATCAATGGCTGACTTTGCAAAATCTTTCCTCAAAATATCCGCGACCACCACTTCTTCCTCTGTCCATCCTGCTACAATCTCCGGTGTCCCCATGGCGATCTCAAGTTGTTTATCAAGCCCAGTGGTGGTATTCAAGATATTCATGTATTCAAACATTTTTGCGTAGGCTCTTGATGCAGCTGCTTGTATAGCTGCATTCGGATGTGTAGCTCGAACAAAATCCGACAAATCGATGACTCGGCACAACAGGTCACTAAGACGATCTAGTTCTCTAGCAACATGTCTGTATTCTTCAATTGTCGAAGCCTTCAAAACTTTATCCACAATTCTTTGTGCCTTTCGCAAACTTGTGTTCGCAAAAATTTCGAAACCTTGGGGGTTGACAAGGTACCGATTCTGAAAAAGTCCAACGGCCGGTCTATTGTAACTTTGTTTCGAGGATTGGGAGAATTCTGCCCAGAAATTTGGGGAATCAAAGATCTGCCGTAGCGTTCTGTCATCATGTTTTGCGCCTGGAGCAGAGTTGTCGACAGGTACAGGCCGAGATTCGCGGTATTGTGTAGAAGCTGTCGCAAGTCTTCGGCGTGATTGAATTTGTCTCCTAACACACCGAGAACAAACCCACGGCCTGGGCGTAGTTGCTTTCAACATACTCCAGGGCACGTTCGTCCGAACTGTCAATGGCACGAAAGGTGGTTATTGAAAGACGATATCATAGTAGATAATGCGGAGTATAGTATTTGGGTAGGTAGATAAATACCTTGGTAGCTTCATAAATTATGCACATATATTGGATGAGAATAATTACGTCAGCATGTTTGCATAAAAAATCACACGAACGGAACCTTGAAGTTAACGAAGCTTTAACGACCGCGGAACTCGATCTCAATACATACCAATTGTACGACCAAGTCAATTGAGCAATGGCTTCCAGAGTATTCCTGCGGCAGGTCAGTATAATCAAATACGCAAAGTTATACTTAGCTAACAATTCGAAGCGCATTGCGCCTGTAGCAACTGGCGCAGCCTTAATCGGAATGGCTCTCTATCCCCAGAGACCATTACATGCCGAAGCACCAGATGTACGCAACAGCGTTTGAGCCCACTCACATTTCTGTCACTAACCATCGCATGATTATAGGGAAGAAAACCCATCTATGATGACTTCGAGGAGCTCCCTCCCACATCCGCTCCAACTCTCCCATCATCCAAATCTCCAAGCCCCGCGTCGGAGGAAATAACAAGAAAACATACTGGTCCAACTCCTACCGACAGGCTCGCTGTACAAATAGGAAAGAGTCGATTATTTCTCTATGCACATGTCGTCGCTGCCGAAAACAAATTGAACTCCATGATGGACTCTGCCCTTAACCTTGAATCCAGTTTCACATCCACAATTGCTTCACTTGCTCCATCCCAACAATCTGGGGAGAAGTTAATGCCTGGAGCTATCTATGTTTTGGTTGCTGCTATGACTGGCTCAATTATATCACGAAACAGAAACATCGTGCTGAGAGCTGCTGTGCCATTCGCAGTCGGAATCGGGGCAGGATGGGTTGTTCTTCCAGTGACGATGAGAAATGTTGCCAACTTGGCATGGGAATATGAGAGAAGATTTCCAGTGATTGCGGATACACATATTAGGACAAGGGAGAGCATAGAGAACGCATGGAGAATGGCGCGGGTGCATTCAAAGCAGGCAATCTCAATAGTGGATGGCAAGGTCACCGAAGGAAGAGAGAAGGTAGAGGACTGGGTCAAGAAAGGGAAATAGAGGAGCCGACTGAGGCTGTATGATTGTTTCGGATTTGACGAAAGCAAAAGCACTGCTGACCTTGTACAAAATCCTTAATAAAAATTTGGTTCTATGCTACAGCCCAAATCCGTCGAGTTTCGGCTGTAATACCATTTGATCGAGACTATCATCTTTGAGGCGCTAGATTTCCCCATCAATCTACTTTCTACTTCGCACGCGTGTTTCTTTCTTGTGTGATATCACTAATATACGATTGGACTTGAGCTCACACATCCATGCTTTCTTTTGTTTCAAGACTGTAATGTAATACAGGAAGCAACTCCAGTGTTAAGAAATCTTATATGTCAAGCTCTGAGTTCGCTTCGTTCCAATCTCGCTCATCGTTCAAGCGCCCCCTCGCCTTGAACGTTCAGTCTAGTTCCATATCCCATACTTACCGTGGACTATGTCTTTCCCATATTCCGCTCTCGAAATTTATTGGATTTTTGCGTGATAAAAGTAGAGCATCGAGGAGTCAGGAGCTTGCTTGCAATCAAATACAAAAGCTGAATCATTTTATTGCTGCAATGTTTCATCCTTTTCTCGGTAGGAAAGAGTACAGTTGCTGAGCGTTTTTCCCGTGGACAAGATCGGATTGTATCACCATTACAAGACTGTGTAGTAGATAATACCATACTAGAAGATATGTAGCATGATGGGAGGAAGCATGAAGAAGGAAAATATGCCATAAGCCCTGACACCTTGGCAAAAAAACTGGATGTAATCTACAATCGGATCTGGCTGAAAGATTATCTAGAGTACAGGGTCAAGAGAAAATCGTAGAAGGGCTTCATAGATGAGATGTTTGTTACGACACAGGCTCAAGGAAGGCTAGCTTATATAATGTGCACACGTGATACGGTCGGTACCCCGCCAAAATTATCCCCCGCCGAAGATGAGTCAAAGTATCCCTTTCTTGAGTCTCGCGTCTATTTACTTTTCAACAATTTACTTTCAACAACATCACAACATGGCTTCCGACATGAGTCCAGAGGAATCAATTGCCCTGATCAAGGCAAACCTTGCCGAGGTTCTCGACGGGGATATTATCGACAATGTCATCCTCAAAGAGAAGCGCCCTCTCAAAGTTTACTGGGGAACTGCAACGACTGGCAGACCTCATTGTGGATACTTCGTACCAATGATTAAGATAGCAGAATTACTGAGGGCAGGATGTAATGTCAAGGTCCTCCTCGCAGATATCCACGGTTACCTGGACAATATGAAAGCACCTCTCGAACTCGTCGAATACCGCGCCAAGTACTACGAACGAGTAATCAAATCAGCTTTGAGAGCGGTTGGCGTTGATTTGAGTCGTCTGGAATTCGTGCTAGGAAGCTCTTACCAACTTGACAAGGAATATACAATGGACCGATTTAAGTTGGAAGGTATCACCAGAATTAACGTCGCCCAAAAGGCTGGTGCCGAAGTCGTCAAGCAAACGGATGATCCAACACTTGGTGGTCTGATTTACCCTCTCATGCAGGCTCTGGACGAACAATATCTCGACGTTGATGCACAATTTGGTGGTGTTGACCAAAGGAAAATCTTCACCTTCGCAAAGGAAAATCTGCCAAAGATTAATTACAAAGTCAGAGCACATTTAATGAACACAATGGTTCCTGGTCTCGGAGAGGCTGCGAAGATGAGCTCCAGTGATGCGGACTCGAAGATCGACCTGATCGATGGCCCAGAGGCTGTTGAGAAGAAATTAAAGAAGGCTAAGTGCACGCCAAAGGAAGTTGAAGGTAATGGTGTCATCGCTTTCGTCGAGCATGTTATTTTCCGCGCTCTCGCTCTGAAGAACGGAGGCACTTCAAGATTTGTTGTCGAGAGAAGAGATCAGGAGCCGTTAATCTACGAGTCTGTAGAGAAGTTGAAGGAAGATTACATAGCAGATATTGTGAGTAGACTTGTGGTCACAATTCTTGTTGGCCAGTCACTGATATCAACCGCAGCTCACCCCTCAACTTATTAAACAAAGTCTCACCGCCCACCTTAACGATATTCTAAAACCAATTAGAGAGGAATTCGAAGCATCTCCAGAATGGCAAGCAATCGAAGTACAAGCTTACCCTCCAGAACAAGGTTTGTCTTAGTCTCTTTCTTGTATAGATCCTTGAGCTAACTCTGTACCAGGTCCAGTCAAGGTCAAGAAGGCAAAGAAAGAAATCGATCCAGCAAGAAAAGCCGCGGCATTAGCAGCAAGAAAAAATGTCGTTGCACAGCCAGATGGACATGTTGAAGGAAAAGATGCCCAAAAAGTCACCGTTGGGTCAAGCACAGAAGAAACATTAGAGAAATTGAAGATTGCTTCGGAGTCATAAATAGAATTATAATATACCCTCAAGCGTTTGGTTGCTTCTGTAAGCACCTGTTCCTCTCATGAATTGTTCTTTTATCTTTGTTCTAACATTTGAAGCGTACTCTGTCCCCTTCCCCAATTCTTGTATGTACAGTATCCTACCGGCATTTTGCCAAAGACTCAAGACTGTGTAGCAACACGACTTGCGCTCAACCCCCCGGGAATTGGAACATCGACCTAACGAATAGTTTCTGCTATCCACAAAGCTCCATGGAATTGCTACCAATAATCATCTTGAACAGGACGTTAAGGCCTCCATCACACAAAGCGTCCTAAACCTCGAATGCTCATCGGTTTCAAAAGTGCAGAAACTCTCCTCAGCTTATGTTCTCTCACTCAGGGGTGTGCATTGATCGGACCCTTTTGTCTTTTTCGTGTCTTGTTTGATTTATGACTTCATATACCTTGTTTGAATTCTTTCTGGTTCGATGATCCTATAGCTCTATATACAGGTGGAATTTTAATCTTTCATGTTGTTGATTCTCTGTGAAATCTCATATTTTCCTCAATCCTATCTGGTATCCTCGTCCTTATGATATTCCCTCAGACTCAACAACCCTTTCGCTTTCATTCTTCACTTGCATCACTGATTCCATCATCAGTTGACTAGAGCCTCTGGGCCTCCAAGCCTCTCACGATCATCGACTAATATACCTATGCCGAGAAACTCCACGTATTCGCTTGCCCTGGCTGCTGTTATTCGCCTTTAGGACTGGGCTGCCTATTCCTCTTGCTTTTCCCTGAAGCTTATGTATATCGTAATCTCCAGATATTGGTATTCTCTGCAATTTGTCGGCACTTACAACGACTTCGAATTTTCCTAAGATACTTAGCCCTTTCATCTTCCGATTTAAAAAAAAAACATGGAAAGAGAAGGTTCTTGATGGCTCGTCCCTTTATGTAACAGCAAATAATTGGAAGTATAGAGAGCACACAGCTTCAATAATTAACAGCTAGTCGCAAATCACAAGTCTATCTCGACAATTCCTGCCAAAATCTACATTCAACCATAGATCTCGCAGCTCTAGCCTTCTTCATTGTGAGACGTCTTGACATCTTTACAGTACGAGTATGGTATCGCTTGCCATCCATGCTCTGGGATCTGCCACAGATATTCCCCACAAAGCGAACTTTCAAATGTTACTGATGCTCTTGCTTGAAATACACGGTGTACCGATCCACGATAGCGCGTTGAAATCTTTCAATAATTGGCTCGGTGAGACAAGTATACAGCGATGTTATACAGTACAGAAGGACGGTGATTCAACGCTCTGGTGTGGCTGTTCTCGAAGTATAAGCTACTTTCAGGTAACCTCTCTCTGCCTGTTTTTGTATAATTTGATCGCACCGAGTGGTAGATCTTGCACTAAATCAAGATCTATGATCGTCTCTATAAAATGCCATGTCAACAAGATCACCTTCGAGTTGCGCTTGCTACATAGGAGCACCCACTTAAGCACCATCGTGTGACCTTAGCAGCCGTGGGTCTCTTCAAGCCTTGAAGTCATTACGTTTTTTCCAATCGTTTCAAGGAAGAACACTCCAGGGCAATTTCGAGGTCTACGATGACGTCTGATAGTCCAATGAACGAAGACACTGAGAACCATCGCGAGAATCAGGGCCCAAGGAACAAATCCTAGCATTATGAGATTGGAATCTATTCCTAATCCAAAACCTATGGTGGTGGCCGTCAAAATGGCGAATGCAAGAATAAGCGACTGGCATCTATCGTGCCCCTGGCGTCGATGCGTGAACGAAGAAATCGAACAACCCAAAAGAATACACGATACAAATAATGATAATGCATACGGATCCAGGATTATACCAAGACTTCCCGAATTGAAGGTGTAGCCCATAGGTTTAATATTTGAGTTCATCTGCTGTTGGATATTAGCCGTGATCTAGGTCTAGATTTGGGGGTGCGAACTCGTCCTTGCTCGTGATGAAGAGTATATCTTGTAGTCACTGTTGCAGATATCATTGCAATTAATGGTTCGAAAATCGCTCCCAGGTCTCGGCCTGTATAACGTGCAGAAACGTATTCAGGGAGTGATTGTTCGTCTGTTGGCCTTATTTTCGACGCTCGACATCCTCCGGAACGACATTTGAATAGGCGGTAGGAACTTTCACTTTCGATATCATTCATAGTCATGATATCAGTAATTGCTCTGATTTAAAATCCTTATAGCTTTTTGGTCAAAGACAGCTGGTTTTGAACGTCTTTATCTACTAAAGACTGAAAAGCGATACCCAAGTATAAATGTGACTATAATCGGATCGTAACCTCAAGAAAGTAATTGGCGCCCATCGGGCGAAGGATTCTTGAAATCTTCAAATCAAGAGTTTTATAAAAATATACTAGTCATGGTACATTTGACGAGTGCGCTGACCGAAATGCCTGCAACTGGAGAGAGTCAACATTTGTCAACCATACGAGATATCCCGATTCAAAGCCATTGGGCTCCAAATGGTACTGTAGGCATTCGACAAGGCTGGTGCCCAACCTGCAGTCATCCGAAACTGGTCACCGAATCTTGGTCGTCAGCCTATCATTACGAATATCCACGATTGTCAGTAAGCGAGGCTGATTTTGCAAACCAAGACAACCCTTCAATCTCAGTTTCTTCACACGGAATAGAAGCTCTAGCTTAGATGCATTCATGCCTGAAGTCAGCCTACCCCCACTCTGAGATGTTATGTCTATGGTCGAGTATTCAGAAATCGCGGGGAGATAAAAAGCTTCCCCAGATCCACCCTATCTACTTGCTCTTTCTTATTGTCCGATTTTCGATCTTAACTGTATGTAAAGAACTCAACGTGGTTTACATTATTGAATTTTTTCATTTATTATATACTTCAAACAACATCAAATTACTCATGGCTACCAAATTTAACCTACCTGTCGCATCGACGCAAGAGCCCAGACCCGTACGACACGATATCAATGAAGACAAAAAGTCTGAGAAGCTTAGAACGATGTACTTGTACACTATGATGTTTCTCTCGATAGCTTCTCCCATTCTTTATGAATCCTCTCTTATTGTTTGGTTTATGTAAGTGTATGGAATTATCTCATCTATTGACCGTATACTAACACGGCTCTAGCAATATTCTTTGCACTGTTGCTCTCATGGTAGCCGTCGTTCGGACACATCCTGAAGAAATTAAAAAGTACTCCGAAGAGGGCCCCCCAATACAAGAATTACTTTCTGACTTTCTCTTTATAGGTTTGGCCCTGTGGTATTTCCCACAGCCAGCTTGTTCTTGGTGATGATAGTGTTCACAAGTCGTGTATCGCTATTAGAAACTATGCCTTGGATACCATTTGCCTTTTCCATATGGCTTTTGATCACCGTTTACTCTTGCCCAGCGACGGTATCACTTGTTCAAGAAGTCCTCAAAGGAGCCAGGCTGGATTCACCAAAAGATGGCCATCATATCCAAAACTTTATCTGGGATGTCGAGGAAGGCCAGGACCAAGCTCCAAGCTTTGGTTTTAATCAAAAGGAGCCCCTAAAACGTGTACCGCAGTCTACAATGGATCACGAGCTTGCTTTCATGGGTCGTCCTACTTCGATCATAAGCACAACGTCCAGCGATATTGATTTAAATGAAGGTAATACGACCGCAAGGTTAGTAGGCGCCCGATTCTTGTCCCATTTCCAAGAAGATAGTCGCGAATCCATGGAATTCCTGGATGAATTGAGGCTCCACCCACAGGACAATTCTACAAACTCCCTCGAGGCTTCAGATGATTCTTTGACAGGCCACTACTCAACGGCAAGGTCGGCATTTCACGACCACACATGATGAGCGATCCTTTAACATGCAGCAAGAGGTTACCAGAACTCACTATGTCAACTTGTCCAGATTCTCTACTGCCGAATTCAGCCCTAAAAATCGAGAGCTATGGATGCCCTGAGATGTATACGTTTTTAGTTGGATTTGGAGCCGATAGGAATCATTCCGCAAATGGATCCATATTCCGTAAATTTCTCGGTTGCATATTTATATGTGCAGTATTTCTTTTTTTTCTTTTGTCCTATATACCATGGATCCACTACAACTTTACCCTTGGAAATTTCGAACGACGTACTCTTTTCCGGAAATTCTATCCACAAGGACATGACTGCCCCAAAATCGGAACCGAGGCCATTTTCCACTTCATCATGCCTGCATTCGCGATCAATTCCAAGAAAGGAGCCACTTGTGACCAGGAATATACCCCGAGGATGTTTCTTGGCCGGAAATAGATCAGAATTGCAAATAACGAGCTTAGAAAGTGATTACAAAGGCCTAACATGACCATGATTACGGAAGTCATTCAGTTCATATATTTGCTTTTTACTAACCTTTCCCTTAAAATCTCATCCCAAGGGGTTAATGCATTCACAATTCGACCGTTCAAGCCCACCGACGACCGCCTCCTCTCGCCATACCCTCAATTTGTACACATCATAATCTAATTCGGATACCATATGTATCCTATAAGAACCAACCAAACCAGGCAAAATATACGTCCTCTCTTTCATTTTCTGACGTGAAAATGTTATATCACTAGCCACAAATACTCGCAATGTTTCTCTTGAGGAAACATATATTTCAAGGCGACGTTTTGAACCAGTTCCCTCTGATGAGGCTCTGAAAGGTCATTTCTCCTCACAGTGACTGATCTGTCATATCTGATCGTAGCTTTCACTCAAACAATAAGCTTTGGTTGGCGCATGGGAATGTGGTGGAACGGGATGGGAACTTTTAAGGGTTCGTGTGTTAGCGTCATCGCTTAAGGTTGATATGCGGAGAAAGGTTGGAATTTGTGAAGAGAGCTCTGATTGTGCAGTCGGGAGAATTTTTTGGACACGATAATATAGCACAGAAAGTATTGTGCAAACGGAGAAACGGGCGATGTTCTGATTATTTCTAGCGCTTCCTTTTACTTTGACATAGCAAAGCACAGTTCGGGGCGGCAAAATTCGACGCATTTCATCGGTTCAACATAAATATAGATGGCCATTCGAAGAAGATAGCGGGGGGGCAATAGATACTAATATTTCTTATACACGTTGCATCGAACTCGCGGGCGATTCGGGGAGGAACATTTTTTGATCCTGTTATCAACAAGTGGTTTGCTAGATCGCATGGTGCATGTGGGTTAGTCTTCGTAGTAGCATACTTGAACTCTATAAATATCATCGAATGAGATTCACTTATGTTTCTCTAGTCACCCATCACGCCAATTTTCCTTCGATATAATATTTGGAATGCAGATTATGTGGATCAAAGAATGGATAAATCGACCGAGGAAAGAGTTGTGTCTCCAGAAATTGTTGCTTCTTCCACGGAGACTATAATTGCAAAGCAAACATCGGCTCTCCACTACGATTGATTCCATAAGAGACACCCAGAAATCGAGACAGACACTCTCACCTCATCGTAACGTTATTGAGTAGAACATTAAGACAGTGCCAAACTCCAATCACTCATTTATAGATATTATCTATCTACCTATATCATATCACATCGAGTGAGTTAGGTGAAACGATCACCAGGGTCATGCAAACATAGTGTCACAATTGATTGAATCTTTGGAGACAGGTTAATAAGATGTAAATTCATAGATAATCAGTCGTTCCCTTCCAGAAGGAATCATACTCGCAAAACGCCATCACTAACCCCGATCTTTTGTTCGAGACGCAAGGTAATGATTTCGGTCTGTTTCTGGTATTTGAAGCCGTAAATTGTCGGGCATGAGTGCTTCTCTGACTTTTGGTTGCCATTTGATATTAAATTCAGGATCTAATTCGCGGCCATTGTCACTAATCTCGAGGCACGCACTCATCTCAATTTGGAACCCCTTGGTCACCTTTAGATCTCTGATGTTGGTCAAGATCTTCATCGGACCTTCTCCCTCGGTGAGTTTGACAAGGGCACTCTTTGTACCGACAAGCCTTAACGTCAAATACTCCAAGTTCAGTTTTTGAGATACCAGTTGTATCAAACCACTAAAAATTTCGTTGACACTCCGCATCGACTCATCGCTTCCCTTTTCCCATATTGAATATTCCATATATATGACCTCAATCACAAGCTCTTTAAGCCCTTTCGCTATGCCTGGGCTGGCTTCTAGGAGTTGACCTAAAGCTGACTTATCTTTGTCGCCACTGCAGTATATTCGAGATCTTTCCCAGATTACAGAGCCAAGCTCCAACCTGAATTGTGTACTAACATTGGCTAGCATTCGAATCCACTTGAGGTCTGCCCAGTCAAGAAAATCCGAGTCGGGCATTGAGGCATGATCTACGTTGAAGTTCTCCATATAATATCCATTTCTGTTTGGGTGGTCTTGATGGATGTATACAAATTCATTTGCTTCTTCAACAAATATTGAATGTTGTTTCGCTTTTTGCTTGGGCAAGAAATTGCGCCTGAAGGCACTCATATTCTCTAGATACTTCTCAAACCCCATTCCGTAAGTTTCTTTATACTCAAATTTCCATATTGCATTCCGTCCGATAGAGATCTAATTGATATAAGTTTTTGATTTGGGATCGAAATAAAGAATAACAGAGGCAATCAAGTGAAATATGGTTGTTCGAACTTCGATAGGCAAGTCCATGAATCTAAACGGACCTGGTCTACAAATCAAATAAGCAATGTACATTTCAAGATCAAGAATATTATACCTCTGATAGCTAACAATCTTGTCATCTCTTCTACCAACGTTGTCTAATGCCATTCCAGTTTTGGCACAGCGTATATGATTAAGCCTCATTGTGCGATCAGTCATGGAGGTGAAATAGAAGTCTCCGTAGTAATTAAAATCAAAGGGGATTTTGCTCTGGTACTGAACAGCCGGTGGATCATCCATGATCACGGGGGTGAGTGCTAAAAAGAAGAATAACTGGATTAGAGGGTTCTATCGAAGCAAAAGCTGAACTGGAAACTTACTTTCTTTTTTGCTTTCTGCTGTCATCTTTGCGACTGCGGAACCTCGCTTCCGTCTAATTCTCTTGACCATGGTTGCGACTTTGTTATTGCTGGATGTGGTAAAGAAGATAATAAAGAATAAGTTGAAGAGGTCTTGCAGGACCTTAGGCTTAGGTCGCTCATTCGCTTAAATGTAAGACAGTCATCGCTTGGAGGTGAGTAAGACAAAGTTCGAGTGAATTTTGAAAAACGGAGCATACCTAGCTAATGTGAATCATCATCCAAAAGATCATGAGATTTATTGTGGCCAGTCAACATGTTATCTTGTACTAAACGTGCGGTCTAACCTTTCGATCTTTCCTGCGTGCTTTAGCGGTTTCGGTGACACCTTCTTTCCTTGTGGGATTACAGAGACCAGAGAAGGCCACAGTTCTTCTCAATCCATGAAAGAGGAGATGCAAAGTCTTGGAGCTCTCCAATTTTGCAAAGAGGATCAGTTAGGATGCATTATCAGAGTTCTTCAGTAAACCTACAATGTTGTGCGCGGGTTTTATCACATCTTTTCACTTGACTGTGTTGTGTGGAGTCACTACTTCGATGATACGTGCGATTCTCTAATTTATAATCATATTGGCATGAATTTTATACCGGTTTGGTCTTAAAGTTCGTCTATGAATGTTTTGAGTGACTGAAAAACCTCATGTGGCGATGATTCTTCAGTTTATGATATCGTCAAACAAGTTTCTACACATGAACAGAGGTAACTGTAGGTGAGTCTAAATGTTGTACTACATCGTAAGATCAAGAACATTGTTATTTGGTTCAATAGGATTTACTATTTCGACTCTCCTAGCAACATTACCCAGAAAATAGAAACATGCCCCAAATACTTGCCTAAAAATCTTGCAGTTGATGCGTCTATTTTTGCTATCCATGGTGTTGATCGACACTTCACTAAGTCGGTAGACAGCAAGGAAGAAATGGCTTATTTGAGGCTCATCAAGAAGATTCCCGTGATCAAATTCTTTGAAGTTTTCATAGGCAAATTGTGGTTCGACGCATTCTTTACTGTTGGTCATATCTATAATGTTAGATAATGGGCATCTATTACTGGATATGAGAACTTTGTTCTTAGAATAGCAGGATATTTTGGCCCACATGGACTTTATATCCATAAGCCTAGTAACGGAATGGAAAATTATGGCTAGTCGAGCTAAGGGGTTTAAGGAGACAACGCTTGTTCGCACAGCCTTTGACGGAAGAAGATCGAGGTTACTAAGATCAAAAATGTGATTTGCAATCTTCAGGCATGCTCAAGTCATATTTTTCATCTGGCCTTTTGTCGAATTTGGAAGTGGGTTTTCGATTTTAAGTTTCCATACTGTTCAGAGATGTCCTAGATACAGGTTCATGAGGAGTAAGCCAACAAATGTCACACTCTGATATCTTCCCATGTTGTAATGCTGGCCTAGGCCATGATCTAAAATAATCTTGATCAACACAGCTACATCTTCACACACACCGCGAGAATTCCATGATGTGCTACTTTAACTTCCATAATCCTAAAATTCTACTAGAAATCAGCAGCTAGAACATGCACGTCATACTCTTTACGTCAGTCAACAAAAATCCACAACGAAATAAAGTCAGTTCATAGATTTGACAGAATGGTCATGGCTAACGAGATACTAGATCGCTTGGCACCAGTCTAGGGGGTAACTAAAACTCGATCGTGGCCACGCTAATGTAGAACTACTCGCACCAATACCACATTTAGGAATTTCTTTTTGAACTGGACGTTTTCCCCAGGTCTTACTCAAATACTTCTATTTCTTCTTTGCAGAAACACTCTTCAGACAGAAATCACATTGACAGCAATCGATACATTCACATTTACCGTACTTTCTTCAAGAAATATCAAAGCTTTCAATACGATCCTCAATCTCATTCATACACCACATTACCGTATTAATCTCATCACCTCGCTATAATCGCATACCTACCGTCCAATAACGAATTAAAACGATGGATTCAATTGACATCGCCATGGACTGGGTGAGTAATTTGCTTTCTTAAACCAAACATTGTCAATCACCTATTCATACATGAAAGTGTCACACATCGCTTATGATACATTATCTTTTCCCTCGTTTTCCTCGCCCGTATGTTAAGAATTCAAGCTGATTGATTTATAGTCACCCGCCGAGACTCATCCAGGTGATCGTAATCACCTAAAATCGGGCGACTTGATTGAAGTTGGTGATGAGGAGAAAAAGCGAGACTGCAGTCCACGAAGAAACGAGCAGCGCAACGCAAAGAAAGGCGGGGATGACAAAAGAGAAGACAGAAAACACCGTCACAGCATCGTCGATGTCCATGCTCTGCAACACAAGAAAGGCTCGTCTGTCTCTGCATCAAAGCCTACAGCTAAAAGAGGCCGCGAAGATGATGAAGATGACGTGACCCCAGACGAACAGGACAACACAGTAAACCAAAGAACTTCAAAGAGGAAATGCGACAAAGCCGTCAAGGATCGTAGGGTCTTGGGCCTTGCCTTCTTCGAGCTTGTTGAAAGAGGCGGAGGGGAGATTCGATACGACATCAAGGAGGACCCGTGGGGATTGTCCAAAAATGGCACCGTCGCTAAAATTTCTCGGGGAATGAGCAAAAAGCGATTTGACGACGAAATTTCTATGCTCGATGCAGCAATGGGTGGAACTTCGTTGAATCAATAAATGATACGCCTCCTCGCTACTATGTGCTGGTTTCTCTTGGGCGCTATATACCTTGTTATTTAAATTGAATAATCATGTTTCATCTTCACTGAATGATGCTGAAATCCTCCATTACATGAAGTGCAACTGGAACTCTAACGAGTGTAATGAATAAAGGATGATACCGCAATTTTGAATGTGGCACTTGCCTTCTAAATAGCACATCCCGCGATTGACAAACACTTTTCACATTCACGGTGCAACTGGGTAGATTCTTTGCTTCTTGACATTATCTTCGTGGGTGATAGAACTTGTGAGTGAAGCAATAGTATACACGGCCTCGGGCCAACCATGCTCCTGCGTCCATGCTAATGACACATTTTAAAGAAATCTTTCCTTCGCTCATTAAATCATGCCGCCATCTTAAACCAGCTCGCTAGTAACATTAGAAAATTCACCCTTCTCCAACTTCGTCTTCCAGAATATTGGGTTGGTATCATTGAATCCGTGCTTAACCCATCCATCTTCCTTGACATGGTACAAATTGATGAAACCTCCAGAATAGGCGTCCCTGTGCGTGGCAGCCAAGATACTTCTTCTTCCCAACTCCAAGGCTGCTTCCTCGCTCAAATCGTATGAGTATTCGGCATCCAAAACACCATATGCGAAGGTTTGACCAGATCCAACACAAAAGAGGTTTCCACTCAATCTTGTTCCATCGGAATCGATGTAGTAGAGTGCAGGCCCTTCTTCTTTGGTAACACCTGCACACATAGTTCCCATGGACAATCCCATACCCTTGTATCTATAAACGAGGTTTGCAAGAATCTTAGAAGCAGCTGCGACGGAAATGCGGCGTTTGTGACGAAGTTCGTGAAGTCTGCATTGCATACCAAGATATGCGAGCCAGTATTGACAATCCTAAATTTCATAACCTTAGTTATGGCTAGGGAAATAATGAATTCAGTGATGAATTTAATAACTTACAGCAGCACCACCAGCCATTGTGCCCAATAAGCAGTTGTTAATCTCAATGACCTTCTTAACGGTTTGACTTGCGATCCAGTTGCCTGCAGTCGCTCTTGAATCTGTCGCTACAATAATTCCACCTTGGAATCTGAATGCTAAAGTTGTGGTACCGTGTGCGATCTTAATGGGACAGTTTGGGTTCGCATGGTCATCGGTAGCTGCTCGGAGCCAAGCAGATGGCTAGAGATGGATTGATTAGCATTTTGCACATCGCATTTTATAGTGAACAGAGCCCCGAGCCCGCAAATAGATAATCGTAAGGCTAACGTACATGTGCGACGGGAGGCATGGCGAATTTCAAAGATAAGCCAGGAGCTGGTTGGTATAACTCCATCTGGTCTTCCTGAGGAGCTTCTTGCTCGTAAGCAGGTGTGCTGTATTGCGATACTAGAGAATCCATTTTCGAAGGTCTAGTTGGAGTTTGAGGTTTGGAAAGTTCAGCGGAAGCAGAGTTATAGGATTGACGTCGCTGATGGATTTGATGTTGATGTTGTATACCCAGTTACTAGGTATTGAATAATAGTAGCTTACTAGGCAGCTTGAGTTTCGCGTCAGCGGGCGGTAACTGATCGTTTTGCCGGGCCTTACTTAATACAGACTAGCGCCATCAGTCAATTGTACCTTATCGAGGTAACCCTTCGATATCAATATAAAGCTTCCCTAGTTGCATACACAGGACAAGCCTCACAATTGTTGTATTGCTTTTACTATTTTTTTTTGTTTGGACAAGCAAGTTCTGTCATGTCAAGGAACTTTCTAATTCCTCTTTTCTTCCTCCATCGCCGATAACCTTACTGTGACGCCATATCATGACCCGGAACTGTGACTTCCGCACGAATGTACGAAGTACACACAAGACACGATATAGGAGCTACTACTCCGAGCAACATTCAACATCAAGTGCGAACAAGATGTGGAAACACAAGTCAACTTCACGTTATCATATTTTTTATCGCGCAATCAAGCCGCAGGTACTATTTTGTATCATGTCATGCAAACTCTCGAAAAGGAGCACGAGAAAAGGACTTTTGATCTAGACCCCATTGGTACCTCGACCTACCCCTCCTCCACACTGATTTTCGGGCCAGTCTCAACCATATACTTGAGTATAAGATCTCTCAGCTATATATCTGAGTGTATGATCAGCTGAATGTCGAGCTCAGCTCTCTGAACCATAGAAGATTCGAATGCAGTACGGTAAGGCATAATTATATATATCTTATGCATCAAACGGGACACATGTGAAGACTTTTGTGCTTTATCATTGGTATGCTCTTTTGCTTCCTTTTGGCCATCCGTGTTCACTCGAGTTTGCGAAGTTCACAACATCCTGGAGTCGAAGACGTTCAGAGATACCTGTGCATCGCGAGACGGAGTGAGCAAAAGGAAATACCAGCCCTGTTGCTTGCGACAAGGATTGATTCGAAAATCTTTACCCCAAACTCTCAGCTGTCCAGTGACAAGCAGTATATCCACCCAGCTCCAAATTTCATCCATGTTCTGGGCTCATTACCGAGATTCATTTAAACAGGATTTATTGGATAATAAACCTTTGCGATACAATCTTAATAACGACCACGCTCATTGTCATTCTTAATATATATTCATCTCATTGTTCACCGATCTATCCACATATCCTTTGATGTCAATAGGAGGTTACCCTAAATCACTGCATTCAGCCTCCAAATCTGCTTTAGTGATTAAAATACGTCAGTTTGTCATACAATCTGTTTCTCAGAACTTCACTACGCATCTCTTCGCTTCGCTATCACGATTCCGGGTCTAAAAGCCTCCATCCGAATATTTTCATGAGTGTTCAAACACCATTTTGCCCAATCTCAACATAGACCCCCCTTTGTTCACCCTGGGTACCTTCACTATCGTGTTCTCAGTCAATTACCGATAACAGATTCATTTGTACGTCCTTGTATCAGTGTGACGTTATCATCGAATTCATCAACGCAGATCGGAAATATTGGCGTAGAAGCCGTGTTTCTGTCCCAAATATTATCAATTCTAGCAGCCGATGATAGACTGAAATGCTTTTATACTAATTTATCCGTTCCCGTATTTTTAATCTTATGTACAGATCTCATCCTTTTGGAGAGACCTAATTCATGATGTTGTCATCTTCAGAACGCAAAAGAATTCGCGAGGTTCGCCGCTACTACAAAAGATCCCCCGATGATCCCCCTATCGCTGGCGAAAGTCCACCGGCCGAAAGTCCCGAGACAGTTCGGTCCGTGGAAAAGGCTAGCAGCCCCAATAGTACACTGACTGCGTTGATGCAATTGATCACGTGGCGTCTTGGTGCATCCAGGGCGATGGTATCTGTCGTTGATGATAATGCACAAGTAATTTTGACTCCTATCAATACCAATTTTGCGGTATACTCACGCCTCTACAGTACTTTCTCGCGGAAGCAACAAAAACACTGGATTTGTCAGACTCATCAAAACATGATCCAGGTGATGATTTGTGGATGGGTTGTGGAGGGTAAGATCTCTTACAGTCATAAGACTTTGGGGACTTTTTCTGACAAAAGCCACGTTTTTTAGAACTATTCGCAGTGAAGCTCTATGTGCGGTGAGTTTTCCCGACCATCTGTCGCTCACCACTAATATCTTGTGACTAGTACACTATAGAAGTTATCCCTGAACCAAATCATTATGCCTGTTTCAGTGTTCCGGATCTATCGGCCGATCCCAGGTTCTGTAATCTGCCTTATGTTGCTGGCGGACCAAGATTTCGATATTATGCAGGAACTCCTTTAATCAGTAATACCGGAATACCGATTGGAAGTGTCTTTGTCATTGATCCAAGGCCACGTGAGCGGGCCACGAGAGCGGAGGTCGACTTCTTGGGACTAATGGCAAAAAACGTAATGGAATACCTTGAAATGAAGCGGGAAAGTGTGCAGTTACGGCGGAACGATGTGATGTCTAAAGGATTGGCTGCTCTAGTTGAGGGTCAAAGTAGAATCCCGCGGCAGTTGCCGACAGACATGGTCGTCAAGTGCCAAGACGCCAACGGCTCTCACTCGGACGAAGCGAAAATGGTTAACACTAACTTGACAAGTAAAATGGTTGCTTTTGACTCGTCTTTAGCGACGGTCGCTGAGCAATCATTGAAAAACATAGTTGGCCCTCCCGACACACTGGTTGGGGAAAACTTGCTACATGATATCCCGCCTAATACATCTATAGATCAATTGGCATTGACTGATGCCCCGGCGACTCATGATCGAATACTCTCACGAGGTGCGAATCTACTGAGAGAATCCCTCGATGTTGATTATACAATTTTCTTCGATATGAGTATTGGCTTTTCAACCAGCGTCGAAGATGAACAGAACGGAGATATTAGATCATCTGAAGACACATTTTTGGATGATTCAAACGCGAACAATGACTCCACCACAACGCCCACCCATCTTTTCCAGGACAACAATATCGATTTATTGAATGCATCTGCCCAGTCTTCGTCACTGAACAGGCGAAGCAATGAAGCAGGATCTGCCAAAGTTAGAAGTTTCTCCACATCAACTTGTTCGTCATTGGATGGCGATACACTATCTTGTACCCTCTACAGAGCGCCAAATGAAAAAGATCTGCAAAGACTTTCGAAAAGATATCCTAAAGGTAAAGTATGGACGTTCAATGGCTACGATTCTGAATCTTCAGAAGACGATGACTCACCACCATCTAAACAAATGTTCGCTATGCAGCTTAATTCACATAATCATCGAGTAAGGAAATCTGATCGCAGTATAGTGAAGCAGTGCTTTCCTGATGCTCGAGAGGTTCTTTTCGCTCCACTCTCTGAGGCAGGGACTGGACTACCCATAGTGGCATGCTTTGCAGTATCCCTACGGGATATAGCTATTTTCACCTCTGATACTGAAAAGGCATTTGTCCGTGGGTTTCTGAACAGTGTTTCTATTGAGTACAATCGAATATCCATTGCAGCTGCCGATCGTCAAAAAGGAGATTTCATATCAAGCATATCACATGTAAGAAAACCAATCCTATTCATTTGCAGAGATTTCTATTATGATATATCTTCGTGAGAGGTGCTCAAGGTCAAGCCTTCAGACGCGATCCTCGTACTTCTTGGATTTTTCTTTGTTGGACCACACGGTTGTTAGGATGTCCTACAGGTCAATCACCACTGCTTCCTGTGCAATCAGTCATTGGCTCGTCTAATCTTGCAAATTAAAGCTGATTGATTCTATCATGAACAGGAATTGAGAAGTCCACTTCACGGAATTCTTGGGTCTGCCGGTATTTATTTTCTGTCTGGAGCACTCAGTATATATTTTAACAAGTCCAATAGAGCTTTTGAGCGAGACGAATCTTGATAATGGTCAATTTGAATTCTGCTCGACAATAGAAACATGTGGACGAGTCCTTCAAGAAACTCTAATGGATGTTCTTGAATATTCCAAGGTATGAGCTCGATTTCCTCCCTTGATCTTATGGTCGAGAACCCCGTGAATCGTCAGCTCTCCTATCACATAAAGCTAATACGTATAGCTAAATAATTTAATGAAACACAAAGGAGTTATTGCGAAAGCCCCAAGTATGAACGGAAATCCTTCCAATTCCCAGCAAAGAAACGGCGAAAGTCTCGCGAGCGACGATTTACTTTCTCAGCCCCTAGATCTCGCTAGAATGTGTGAAGACTCAGTAGCAATTGTTGCGGTGGCATACATGCACCACAAAACGAATTCAGAACAGCTTCTACATCGAGTAATGCAACCTCCAGGAACGATAGAAACGCAAGAGAGCCAAACCCTGTACAAATCCAACTCTGTCACTGTATCTTTACACATTTCATTTGACAATTGGCACTTTTTCTGCTCTCCGGGGTCTGTGCAGCGAATCATAATGAATTTAGTCGGTAACAGTCTTAAGTATACATCGGCAGGCTTCATAGATATTTCTTTGGCTGTTGAATCTCCCAAAAATGACAACGCCAAGGTATCGAAGAGGCCGAATATTGCCACTGATGATTTAGTTGTACTTCGCGTCAGTGATAGTGGCAAGGGTATTTCTAGTGAGTTTTTGAAAAGCAAACTCTTTATAGCCTTTTCTCAGGAGTCATCATTGGCACCTGGTACTGGTAAGAACTCCACTATTGCTTTGATATCGTCGTTGTGCTGACGTGCTGTGTAAAAGGACTTGGACTTCACATCGTGTATTCTCTCGTGCGGATGTACAACGGAACTATCGATGTTCAAAGTCAAATCGGTCACGGAACAACTGTTACAGTCAAACTACCCCTTAAAAAGGCGGTATCTAACTTAAATTCTATCACCTCCTCCGATGCACTTCTCAAGGATCAAGTCGAAGAATTGAAAAGATTGCTCAAACAATCTAAGTATTCCAAGTTCTCAACTCACGGTTTTCGGTCGGGCTCATCTTGTAATCTAAAGAAATCCTTGCACTCCTATCTTACTCAGTGGTTTGGTATGGATCATGAACCAGACGATAATGCTGCTAATATTGCTTTTGTCACTGAAGAAAAAGTCGATTTGTTCCTTGCAGAGCTGATGAAAGATGGTGCATCCAAGCCGTCGCTTATAATAGTGGTACGATACGTTCCAAGTCACAGCCATACATCCCAGCAGAACTCGGCTATTGGTATACCCCTTGAGACTCTCACGATACCGTTTGGTCCCTGGAAATTGTTGAAAACATTACGCACCTGTCTATCACCAAAGCAGATATCACCAAAACCACCCCCTGTAACCGATCATAAATTTTTCTATACCAGCCCTTTACCCTCTCCGACCTCTGATATCCGAAAAGAACTTGGGACAACTGTCACTAAGCCTGTAGTGGAGGAATCACTCGCTGAGAAGTCACTCCACCTCTCCAAAACTATATTAAATCCAAGTCAGCCAACAATTCTTTGCGTCGATGATAATCCTATCAATCTTCGCCTCCTTCGAGCGTACTTTCGCAAACTGAATTTCGATATTACTTGTGCGGAAAATGGAGCCGTAGCATTCGAGAAATATCGTCTTCAGCCCAACGGCTTTGATCTTGTATTCATGGGTACGTGTATAACACTTCTCTTGGCTTTAATTTTGTTCCCCCTTTCCACTTCAATCCACATCCAATAATCCACAACCAGCTAACATATCTCACGAACCAAAGATATCAGTATGCCAATATGCGATGGGTACCAATCTACCCGACTGATTCGATCGCTCGATAAACTTCAACAAAGTATCAGTCCGACCCCTTTACCACCCACCCGTATTGTGGCACTTTCGGCTGCATATTCTGAAGCAGATATGGAGATGGCGAAGGCGGCGGGAGTTGATGATTTCTATACAAAGCCGATGAAGGTTAGTAGATTGGAAACACTTATGAGGGATTGGGGATATCTAGATTCATGACTAGGCGTCCAATTGGTTAACTCGCACATGATAAATTTTGAGATTTAATGGTATTGTGGGGTAAATGTAAAGATTGAATTGAACACACAGGAAGACTGAGGATTGGGGTGATTGAGTAGGGTTACATTTTTAAACGACTAATCGAAGGTTTGTATGCATAAAAGGGGGGGTATAGGGTATCTTAAAAAAAGGAAATGGTAAAAACATATGGATAATATATTATTGACACACAGAAAATAGATCACATTACTTTACTTGTTACTTTCTTCGTTTTCGGAACCTGTTTTACCATCATAAATCCTGAATCACATATCAAGTTTCGTCAAATCTCGCATGTCTGATCATGAAAAGCATGATGGAAGTCCATCAACACATATCTGGGTAAAGCAACGATTTATTCTAGATAGCTAGAGATTGAGAAAGTGGCAAGTGCCAGTAATCCTCAATGAGTGTAAAGAATGCCAATGTCCGTGAAGCGAACAGAGTAAAACGCTGATTGGACAAATGAAAATGAAAAAGAGTGTAAGATCCCCCGAGTGAAAGATCCAATGCGCTGTGTGGAGATAACGTGAAACTCAAGGCTTGCGTATGCCCCCCCTCTCTGTTCTGCTTGTTTTGTGATCGCGTTCGATTTTGCCTCGGAGAGTAGGTGGGCGTGAGAGATGTGAATTTGCGAGCTCAGAAGACTGGCGAGCACGGTTTGTATTCGTTTCCGTTTCCATTTCCGTTTCCGTTTACCTTCTCATTGCCCCGAATACTTTTTGTAGGTCTGGGTCCCACAGATCTACCACTGGTAAATCAAGTCCGACAACGTGATTCGTTTGTCGCATGGCTAAATCATATGTTTTCTCTCTCTCTTTCCTCTTCTCATCTAAACTTTTCCAAACTCGCTCAGCAGCAGGGCAAGTTCTAGGCAGAGGTAAAAATTGCACTTTGTATTGTCCCCAGGTTCCATCATTCGCGTGTGAGGTGTTATCTTGGCTCAGACATCCTGGCAGTTTGTCATGCTTCACATAACATATTTTGACACCGAATTGAGTTTCAAGTTCCTCTTTCAGTGGTAAAATCTTGTGAATTAATGCAGCGATGGCCAGTTCTCGATGATTAATCGTTGTGATCTTTTGCCAACACTTTGATACCCGCAAACTACTATATTCCTCTTTTTTAGCCAGAATCTTTGAAGGTCCCAATCCGTTGGACTGTCCATGAAGAAATGCTGCCCATTCACTGAAGACACTTAGAACTGAAGGTCGATCTTTGACTGATGCTAATTCTACCGGATCCTGTGATCCCACAGGTGGACCTCCACTGTACCAGTCTACAACCAGAAGAAGTAGTCCCCGTTCCCATGTCGTCATGTGATTTCGGTCAGCATATGGGTCATCGCTTTCAGTCATAGAAGTGAAATCCCACTCAGGAAAGGGTGTCACTCCAGATAAATCCATTTCATGCTGCATTCCAGACATCTTGGGAGGATAATCGATAGCAGATATAACAATTATTAGACTGACTGAATGGGTTGATCAAAGTAGATTTTTCTGATTTCTTAACCTGACGACGGTCGAAACACTTCGAATGTGGAGGGTTCTTTGGGCGGGTATGATTGAAATATGAGGTAGAATCAGAGACGAATCTGATCTTTATTGGAGGATGTATCTGGTCTACAAATCTCAGTTGAAGACTTTGTAGGTTATGCACCAGATGCAAAGGCGTCGAATGATTTCGGTGATGATTTCGGTGATGATTTCGGTGATGATTTCGGTGATGATTTCGGCGATGGTATTAATATTAAGAGGGTCTGGAGATTGCAGGCCTGAGCAAGATGGTGAGAATAAAAGATAGCTTTTGTTGTTCCAAGGTGTGGGAGGGTGTGAGATTTGTTCGGGTGTACTGTAGTGGTGTAGATAGGTAACTTATTGGTTTTGATCTTTTGCTGATGGAGAAAAGAAGGGAAAGAAAAACTGCGAGGAGGAACTGAGTCTATTTGTAGCTAGATCCTGATGACCGCTGCGTATCATAAGAGTCAAGTAAAAGCAAGAATTGACACATTGTGACTGACCAAGCACTTGATTTCGAGTCAAATTCTAATTCTGTGGATGTCAAATCACTTGAATCTACCATTCATACACAATTTAACCTCTATTTTTAACTATTTTGACACGGCTTCGAGTCAAATAGGGTCTTTTTGCTTAGTGTTACCATTCATTAATGACTCTAGTGACGATTTCATATGTCATATTGAGGGTTCTAACTATGTTTCGAGTCAGAGTGTTGCGCAAAACTCTTGAATTCACTTCATCATTGCCAGTCATGCCATATCCAGTCACCATTAATCTACCAGAATTATGCTGCCGTCACTGAGTATGACGTGTACCGATGATTTAACTGACAATGATGTACGCAACGAATAGAGAATGAAATACTAACTGAGAACTCCATATATTAATTGTGCTTATGGCTTGGAGATGAGGGAGTCCTAAACCCCAATGATCCTTTACACAATACAACTTTTGACTTTCCTGATAATTATGCTGTAGCTTCTTATCACTCGAAACGACTAGAAGCAATTGAATCTGAATGCTTGAATAAGGCGACATGGATAACTCCAATCACTTAATTTCTTCCCGTTTCTCTCTCCAAAAATTATGCTTCATACCTTCAGAAGGCCTTTTTGTTCACATTCGTTTGATTCTTTCTCTGACCTCCCTGATAACTCTCGCCTCAATTACTTGTGCTTCATGAATGCCAATGAATTTCATATCATCTTCAAAAACCGGCAAGAAGAATCGTGTTTCGTATCGACCCAATGTTCCATCACCCGTATAAGATTGGTTAAAAGGATTTTCCTCATTTTTGGCTCCGGGCAATGGATCTGATTGTGAATAACAGATAATTATGGAAAATTCGTTCTCGATTTGGGGCTTCATTGGTAGAACCTGGGAGTTCAGTGCAGAAACAGCATCGGTTCGAGCCTCATCATTTGCTTGCAGGTCAGAGTATCTATTCCAAATAGACTCCAAGTCAAACGCACCGCGCAATGAACCGTAACAGGCTTCATAGCACCGTAACCGAGTGGATTCTAGCTCAATGAACTCTTCGTCGTGGATGAATGTTGTCCATTCCATTACGATGCACAAGATACCGCAATTTCCTCGATCTTGCGAACATTCTGCTTCGGTATGCCCCCAGTATCCGGCAGCCAATCCTCCTGACGTATAATGGTCAATGGCGAGTAGAATAATTGCGTCTTCCCAAGGTGAGAATTTTGTTAGATTGGTATCGGTATTCATTGTCGTATTGGGTAAACGCAAAGTCGATCGGTGTCAAGTAGTGAATTAAAGTAAATGTAAGATACTGTGAGATCAGAAAGACAATTTTTTGCTCCTCAAAAATATCAAGTCCCCTGTTCTGATGTTCTGATCTAACAATTACTTGAAATTTCCCAAGCAGTAGAAAGGTTCGAGAAAGTGTGATATGATGCAGACTGAAGTAATGGCAGCAAGATTCTCAAAGAATTTCAAATGACTAGCCTTGATACATAACAAGAGAATGGAGTATTGTCGATTTATATTCGAAAGTTGAGACAGTAGGGAGTATTCGATTTGGGAAGGCATGGTAACTCACAGGGGGGAAGAACGAGAAGGAAAAGCGGAAGGAGCAAACTGAATCATGAATCAGGTCAAGAGTCTCTATTTCCTTCCCTCAAAGGTGAATTTATTTGCAAAGATTACGACCAATCTACAACATTATAAAACAACACAGCCATCGTAGCCTCTATCACCACTCTACAAAGAAACGTGACCAAGGTGGACAATATTCCAACCAATATTCCACCCGATACTCTAACAATCAAAAGCCTTCGATTTCTGAACCTAGGTAAAACATACAGATTCTTAACAGTCTTGACACCTCTTGACTATTGAGCTCTCTTCGGACATTACACGCTTTTTGATATCGGCTACACTCAGGGCTACTGGAGACACTGAGTACTTTCAACCTTGATGAAACCATGATAACCTCGCGATTTCTATTATAATACAAATGTAAAACTATATCTATTGAACCTGCAAATCCTCACTGTCATGAAAAAAAAAGAACATGGCCATCACTCAAGGAACGTGTGTACGAGAAGGAGCATCCTGAGGAAATTCCTTCCAATTGAAACGGCGTCGATAGATTAGAAATTGCAGTTTGCGTATATGTTTTCACGCAAGTTTTCTGTGTAATATCATGCAGTAGTTGCGAAGCCAATCAATAATTAACGTGGTCCAATCTAAGTATCAAAAAGAGAAATCTGACATATGTACGATTAATTACAAATACATGAAACTTCAAATCCAAATGACTCCGTATCCGGGTATCCCCATATCCTGATATTTCCATATCCAAATAACTCCACATCCATGAATCTTCCATATTCAAAATCCTTCCCTGAAAATAACTTCAAATCAGACTATTCTTGATAGAATATAGCCCGCTCCAATTTAAATCCTCCTCAGACTCTATCTCTGGCTTATATTCGCCCCTCATTTCATACATGGCTGCCACTGAAAAGCCCGCTTTCATGGCTGTACTCTTGTTCCACAAAATTCTTCGAATCAAGAATCTTATGGCATAGCCATGAGCCCCGAGCATTTCTATCCAATCTTCTTTTTCCATTGCAAACATTTTGTATCCCGAACCGACAAAATTGTTGGCAATGGATGTGGCCGAGGATCGTGGAAGAAAGACGTAACAAGCGCGAAGCTGTGCTGCAATCCACATACGACACTCGGCATTGGTGTAGTCTTTCTTGGGGGTTGTCGTCCACCTTATTCTTTTAGTACAGTCTGGGTCCTTGGTGGGAAGGTCTCCCTCCTGGAAATCGGTGACTACTACTTCTGTTTGTTAGCTAACTTGGGTTCATATCGTACAACCCAAGTGCAACGGCAGATTATCAAATGAGAATTTTTCAAGCAATTCGGTTGGTCTCGACCACTTGAATTAAGCAAAGTGACGAGAGGAGTTTCATACATCTAGATGATCAAAATGCTCTGAGTTGAAAAGAAAACTTGGTACTTACGGGTGTCGTCCGATTTATTGAATGAGTGGTTTCTGTAAACCATTGCCGAGTTGTGTCTCTGGTGGCTGAGAGGTGAATTGAGGGATTGAAAAGGCATCATTGTCTTTGTAGATGGTTGATTCAATGAAGCAATGTCGAAGATGGCGAGTAGGTAGGTAAACAGGTATACAGGTCGAAAAGAGAAGAGAAATCTTGTGAGCGAAACTACGTGGCCTTTATATAGTGAGAATCTAGGCCAGTGTATGCTACTAAAAAGATAGTCAATTTAGCTTACAGGCTAGACTTTCTAGCTCACGAAGGCTTGGGGGAAGTTGGTCAAGATGCTAGAAACACGAAAGTTGAATGGCTTCTAAAAAGTGATTTTTGGGACTTCGAGATCGTTTATATATAGTTAAGAGAGAGCCCAGAGTGGAATTCTCTCTATGATGTCAATTCTGAAGTTCATTACAAACTGAGAATATATCTGCAGGTGATTCCCGTAAATATACATGGGATTCTCTTGCTAGTCTCGTCTGGCATCCAAAAAGCTTATTTTACGCTACCAACTCCACACTTTGACATGCCGAGAAACTTTCTTGACATTCGACTGATCTCAATCACACAGGGAAGAACATGAAACGACTTGACATCGGAGTTAAAAACATTACTCCCGCCAACGGTCAAAGGTAAAATCATGAGACTGGTGACATCAAAAGCCTTGAAACTAGGGAAATTTCCACCAAGTGAACTCTCAGAAAAAGAAATGGAGAAAGGTTCCTATCAGGTCCCAATATCACATCGATGACCTTTTGTGACATGATGACTGCAAGTCATGCTCGGAGATCCAACACTCGCTGTACTACACGTGCATACGCACAAATCAATTAAGAGAAAGTGATGGCTTTTCATCCCGTGACCAAACTAACCTTATTCCATGTCCGACTGTCGTGGTGATCTTCCCTGGAACTATGGTCCGGGTCATGGTTATCATGACGCACATATGTTGTTCAAGACTTAATAAGACGATTGAAAATTGCATGAGAGTCACCGTCCTTTTCGTTTATGTCGCCCATCTTTTGAGGATATAATATTTTCCCACATGCCTCCATTAGATAGATGTTCGGTAAAAGTGGTCATCGAGGCGCACGTGCTCAAGTGCCATTCACGTGCCATTGTTGTCTTGAAACTCTCATGGGTGCAAGGACCTTACGTCATCAAGCTTAGAATCAGCCCTGCGCATGCAAAAAGAAATTGATAGCCTTAAGAAATATTTTGAGTCATTGCCCCACCACAACTTCTTCAGAAAGCAAATGCATTTGCGCAGTTTTTGAAAAGATTCAATGAAGAGGAAGTATGTTCAAGACATCTCAAGTATTTTTCAAAGGTTTATTCAAAAGGAGGAGCCGTAGGATACAACGTTAAAGGTTACCGTTTTCAATCTGGCTTTTCGAATTCCACGAACGGCTATAAATCTCCTCTCAAACTTTCACAAAGTTAGTGTCAAAATGCCTTCTATTGAAGTGAATGGCAATGCCGTCGAAACTCGCATTCTCCCAGTCAATGTGTCTGAGGTTGGGCAATTCAATAATCAAGAGACCCTCGAGAGATGGGAGCTCCCTAAGGATCTCTCTGGACTACAATCTATCGCGGAAGCAGCAGAGTACCTCAAGGCAGAAAGCATACCCGTAGCCTTTCCAACAGAAACTGTTTATGGATTGGGTGCGGATGCGACGCGAAGCGATGCTGTGAAAGGGATATATAAGGCTAAAGGGCGACCTTCAGACAATCCACTGATTATACATGTTTGCGATCTTACCATGCTACGCAGTCTCTTGACCTCGACCGATAAGAAAAACGTCGATAGTGATTTTTCCGAAATACCAGAGATCTACAGGCCACTAATCAAACGTTTCTGGCCTGGTCCCTTGACCATCCTTTTACCGAATCCATCTCCAAGCAAATTGGCACCAGAAGTAACAGCAGGTTTACCAACATTCGGCGCACGCATGCCAAGCTCTCCACTTGCGCTTTCTCTAATAAGGCTCGCTGGTGTTCCACTGGCTGCCCCATCTGCGAATGCCTCTACAAAACCTTCCTGCACAACCGCTCAACATGTGCATCACGATCTTGACGGAAGGATCGAGATAATACTCGACGGCGGTGCGTGCCAGGTCGGAGTAGAAAGTACGGTTGTAGATGGCATGTGTGATCCTCCAGTCGTTCTCAGGCCTGGTGGTGTCAGTATTGACGAGATTCGAGAGTGTCGTGGCTGGGAAGGTGTGGTAAAAGGATACAAAGACCAAAGTGAAATTGGAGATAAGGCACCCAGAGCACCGGGAATGAAGTACAAGCATTACAGCCCCAAAGCGAAGGTTATATTATGCGAGAATGGGCGCGGCATTGAACCTCTTTTCGGAGACGAAGCGCTCTCAATTGTAGCAGCACGAGCTGAAGAGATGGAACAGACCGAGCGCAATTCTTTATCCTCCGACAAGCCAGCCACAGTTGGCATTATATCTACTCTGAATTGGAGATTTCGACCAGGGGGTGAAGACTACGCCGGCTATGATATCCAAATAGATGAAGACAAAGATAAAGGAACTGTAGACATAGAAGGTGGCTTACATTCAAACGAGTTCGCGCTCTACACAAGAAAGCATAAACCTTGGATCAAAGATTCAAGTGATCAGACGACAGGCTGGCATGTGGCGAACTGTTTGAAGATTGCCCTGGGTAGTGAAATCAAAGATATCGCCCATGGTCTCTTTTCGGCCCTGCGAGAGTTGGATCAAAAAGGATGTGATGTCATTTTTGTAGAAGGCATCAAAGACGAAGGGGATATTGCGGCAGCCGTCATGAACAGGCTTCGAAAAGCAGCGACGGTCATTGAAAGATAGAAGATAAAGAATCACTGCCAAAATTCATTATATCTAGATACAATTCCATAGAACAAGCTGCGTCCCAGAAATCATGCCTGGGAATCTGATATGCCCCAACTCCAGTACAATCTAAACTCCTTTTATGGCTCCCAACCAAATATAATGTTGCCCATCCACAATGACACGATCTTCGTTCTTCATGCCTTCACAGACCCTGCCTCAACCAATCCCCTAGCTTGGCCTTTCCGAATTGTGCCAAATTGTTCATGCCTTGCTCGCTCAAATCAATACCCTTCAATTGTGCCACATCTTGCGTAGGCGCCTTGCTAACTCTTTGGACAATAATCGTGGGGTCTGTTTCGAGAATAATACCATCATCAACCATCTCGTCAACTGCTAGGGAAAGGAGGTCGTAGTTTTCGATTATAGTCCGTTTGTCTACGGATTGTCTGCAACATATTAGCTCTGCTCCCCTTCACAACTCACTATAATAGAGAGAGAGAACCAGGGAATAAGTCTAGGGCATATTCCATTGGGATAAGACATACTTGAATAGCAGATGCAAAGAATCTCTCAAAGCCAAGATAACATTATAAAGCATAATCTCATTCTCGTCCACTCCTCCAACTACATACATCATAACATCGCTCTCGCTCTTATATAACACAATGCGATTGTCGTAAAGGATGATATCTGCGTTTTGCTTTTGGGTCTTCTCGAGGAGACCTTTCTCGAATGCTTTTTGAGATTTTTGATCGGGGTATGGTGGTGCTGGAGCTAGAGAATTTGTCAAAAGTTATAACATCAGAAACGAATGTAGAAAGCACATACAAGAAGAGTTGTGGTGGGGTGGTGCGTAGTATTTGGTGAATACTCGGGAGCCATCTTCGGCATTGAGGATTATGATGGCATTGACGGAGAAAAGAGACATATTGGGCGCCATGATGGTAGATTGGGGCCGATTGGCAAAAGTGTTGCGATGGGAGTTGGGTGTGCGGTGTACGGTGTTCGAAGAGGACTCTTTGGAGCTGGTATGAGAACGAAGCTATTGGTATGGAAATCGTGGTCGCAATGTCATTAGTGCCTCAGGGTTCAGTAAGTTTGGAGAACACGGAATATAGTTGCTCCGTCTTCCGTGATCGCACCGCACCATTCAAATATCTCGAACTAAAATGCAGTCATAAACTAGAAACAAATGAAACGTGCGAATATAAGATAGTCGAAATGGACATCACCATATCTCTGAGATCTTACAAAGAGGTAAATTTATATAAAGGTTGAGAGAAACAATTGTATTGTTGAAAACAGCTGCTGCCAATTGCAAGTATCGATCTACTCTGTGGTTTGTCTCCTATGGAGATTTGATTTTTGTAATCTATAACGCGCCCCGTTAAACAAATGGAGGACTAATATCTGGTATAGCTCATGTTGCAAAGACAATGATCGGCGCAACGTGAATTTAGTATTTAGCACAGGCAGAATCAAGTGATCAGTCATTGCGCTGGCTTCGCAAATCTACATTTCAGTACTTCAGAGCTATGGAACTCTACATTAAATGCCAATACATCATTGAAAATAGCGTGGCAATCATTCGTTACGTGGTATCACAGTGGTGACTGTCAAGTTCAGGTCTTTCTACATGACACTATGCTCTTGTTGCTAGCTTTTCTACTGGCACATTTGTTGGCTTGATTTCGATCTCCTCGTCTACTGTATGACTCCGGATCCTAATTGCAGCTGCTCTGATTGACAAAGTGAGAGCCTCATTTTCTATTAGCTCAGATATCTCCATTGACGTATCTTCTTTGTCAATTTTCAACCACTCGTCGCCTTTCATTTTCCCTTGTTTCATTGTGAAAGTTGAACAGCATATGTATCATAGGGGAACAATGCCATTGTAGTTGAATATATAGCTCGTTTTTACAGATTTCCTCTAGATTCGAACATCATCCATTAATTTAGATACATCTAACCACACGCACGCACAAACACTAAACTTATCAAACCAGATCTTAGCTATCATGAGTTCTGACGATAATTTGCCCGCGCGCAATGCGCCTTTCCATAACCCGCAAACAACTTCAACGCATTCAATTTCACGTCAAGGAAGAGCGAAGATGTTCCATCCCCTTCCAGGGCAGCTTATCAAAGATTGTCAGCGTCAATGGTCGGATAGCTTAAACAGGTCTCAAAAATACCACGAAGCCACTGTTGCTAATCGTGTATCAGGAGCAATTGAGATTCCTGTCCCCTCCATGCAGGCAGTTGCCAGAACACCACGGTCAAGCGAATCAAATGTAGGGACCGGCACAAAGTTATCTGATCGCGATGTTTTCTTTTCTTTGGGACCGGGCAACGGAATGCTCAAGATAAGTGTAGACGCGATGACGGAATTCATTTGTGACTATGCTAATCGTTGGTACTCTACTCTCCCATCTAGTGATCCAAGCACAGTAACTCCTAATAGACATCTTCCTGGAACTGTTCCCATGTTTGCCTATTGGTCCACTGACTTCCATGAAGTTATGGAGCAAGGAGAAAAGCATGCTGCGGCCGAACTTGCCAAGAGGTTTTCGCGAGAAGAATTCTGGCAGTTGCGCTATTTTTTCTTCCTCATTCAAACTGGTTCAGAAGAACGCGATCTTTTTGGACATGTAGCTGTCTGTGCTATTTCTCCAGAAGCCAAGACGATTGACTATCTCTGCAGCGCCGACGACGACGGTCTCATTCGCGGTAGAGGTGCTCAATGTGTTGAAAATTTCCTTGCTATGCTTACAATATATCTTGGAGACGAGCCACCATTGAGTCAAAGATTCAATCCATGCGATTGGAAACTCCGAACTGGCCGAAGCGAGTTACAAGACGAGGACACACCTGACTGCGGCATATACTCAATATGCAACATCATGTGCCTTGCCTTTGGATGGGGGCTATCTTATGGTGCAAGACGCGGTCAAGAAATGCAGGACGGTCGAATTCGTATCTGCAGTACTCTCCACGTTGGTGGTTTCAGAGGTTATAATCCCGCTAAAGGTGCCGACAACACATTTTACTACCCTTTGAATAACCTCTCGCCTCCTGACTCTTTGATTGATAATTTTGTTCGAATCCTCCATTTTCCTGGGCTCATGATCAATGAAACTCTCACAGCAGAAGTCCGCCGTCGCTCACCGATGTACTATGGCTGTCCTAATAAAGAAACGCTATATGCACATTGTGATCGCAACAAACGATTCTATCCTAACTTCGACAAAGTAGGAATCAGCGGACGTCTCATCACATTTGCCAAATTTCTGTCTTGGGTTGAACGTTATGATCTCGCGAGAGAGAGGGATGTGGCGCCATTCCCAAAACCTTATCTACCTAACGGTTTCAACGGGAGCAAAGATTGGATTCCACCTAGTGCCCACGGGCCGACTGCAAGACTTTGGTAAGTTTCGTGGTTTCTTTCGAGGTAAGGCAAGTCCGTCACTTTTCTATCCTCCAATTTTCTCAATGTAAGTTCATTTCAATTAAAAAAACTAATCTATTTCATTTCTTCCGAATCCCTGTTCTTATTTCCTTGATTTAAAAAGCCTTTGTGAACGACACCTTTTGATCTATACTCGTGATATATACATGAATTGACGCTAAAATGTCAAATTAATTATGAGTTAAGTGATACAACTCAAGGTGCAAGTGCATGCATGATATGTGGATTTTGGATTTGGCATATGATACCTGCAGACTCCAAGATGCTGGTTCTAAGTTTCAAAGAGCTGAGTGTCTTTGTTGGCATTGTCTCTTTTATTTGTCTTTGTTATGAGAAAAATCTGGAGGATTTCTTGATTATAATGGTGAGACAAAGACTTTATCGATTTTCCTTTCTATTCTTTCATTTATTTAGCAGCGATAAAAGGCTATTCAGCATAGCTTTTATAGGTCTGTGGTAAACCGAATTTTTGATGGAAGTGAGTTATTTGAAGGTTAGTGTTCTGTAATAGGCAACCCAGATGTATAAGCTAAATCATTACCTACGTTCGATCTTTTAGTTCTTGAAAATTTCCATCATTAAGCAAGCATGCTTATGTTGAAATACAATCCCTACTCTGTCCCAGCACACTATGCACCTGGTACAATCAGTTGTTATGATAAGAACACATTTCGTGTGCATTCAATCGCGATTCCAGTGGCAACGAAAACAAAAATTTAAATGAAAGAAAGAGAGTCTTAGGCATAATCAGCTGCTATCGTAATCCGATCTCAAATACTCTAACCCGGTATCAGCCTAGTTTCGAACTAAATCTGAATAATTCTCGAATCAAAGGGTACTGATAATTCTCATCATCGATTCCACCTTCCTTGCTTGATATTTATGACCCATCCTTTTCATTTTCTGTCTTTGCAGGTTGAGAACCCGGAGAATAAACTCCATTGGTTAGAGCCCAAAATAGGCCTTATCTTCGATTCGATAATGCTTAAATCAAAGCACCGGACAAATATTGGGTCCCAGATTACAAGAGATCAAGGAGAGGATAAGGAAGGAGCTATACAATTTTTCCCGCTATTATTGCTATAGAACTTAGGATAATAGTGTACAGACTAACGTTTAAGCTTTTGCTTCAGATAAACGTAGTAGAGTTTTGAATGCTACGAAATGATCTCAATGGCGTATCTTTTAGCCGAACTTTTTATTCGCTAAGTTACCGGCGGGTTTGATTAACCGAGCAAGTGGCACGCTAGAAGCAGACTAAATCTTAGATTATATCTCCATGTTCAAATCACATTTATAGAGGTTAAATTGTGATTATTTGAATGGTTTTTGTTGCTCATCTGTAAATTGAGATTACAGGTCTGATTCCTGTGCTTCTCGATTTGAGTTGAATTTCATTGACATTAAGTTCAATTTAAATTTGGCTTTAGTACTTTCATATCCCGCACCATGTTTTGAGTCCAGATACCACGATATCTCTAAACTGTTTTATCAAAGTTATTTCAATTACGTACCAAACTTGCCCACTCAATCTCAATCCTTCTAGGATTCGGCAAAATACCGATGTCGAGCATGACCAATTATTTCCGATGTACTCATTTCTAGTATATTTCTATGCTAGTCTTGAATTCTCTTGTGTAAAAATTAAAAGCAGAGGATTTCTAAGCCAGCTAGCTTACAAGATCTACCTGGAGAAAGATATGACGTAAAATTCTCGCACCTTCCCCCCCCCCCAAACCAGTGTCTATCCACTTCATATCTCCTCGGATCACACAGCCAGGTTATCTGTCCGCTCTCACAAACATCAAACACAGAGCCATATAAATCCGAGGCACGATTATTTCCATGGACTGGTTTTCTTCATCATAGACCTATGTGCCCCTAGACGTCATTTTCTTACAATTCCCATTTCGTTCTCTCTCATTTTCGACGACGCCTTGGGTAAGCCCAACCCTGCAGTTGTATTGTATGTTTGATGGTTTGAGACTCACTCACTTGAGAGAGAAGAAAACTTGACGCCTGAATCTGAAAAGTTCTGGGAATTGTGTATTCTCTCCTACGCGGTGAACGATAAGTAGAAGAAAATGAAATGTATGGGGGGAGAGCAACTGATATATTGTACGATCTGTTAGCTTTGGACTAAGAATAAACCAGTTCCTAGCTTGGCTTAAGGTCCAGTCATATGACAGGTCAAGCGAAGCCGAGTCAGCCGAAGCACGATTTTTGAAAGCTGGTCATGGTCATCTACGTGTTCAGATTCAAATTTTAATTAATGCAACTAATTTTAAATGGCTAGATTCATGCTGAATGAAGACATTGGCATGTTAAGGATGATCTAAGGATATCACATCATCAATAGTTAAGCCCCTATCAAATTGTTACAGACCATTTATCCGTGAATAATATCAGATTTCAATGGATCAATTACACCATCATTACTAAATACATTCTCTGCACAACAAACAGCGACATAAGAAGGCAATAAACATCCAATGAGGTGTGATCAGGAGATACCTCAAAGTAGGAGGAGACATTGATAGCCAATACACACAACTATTTTTGTCCAACTTACCCAAAATCCTACAAGACAAGCAATCTAAGCCACCATTTCAGGCCTAGTTCAATTCAATGAGTCAAAATTGGAAGAATATTGCCCGAAAAAATCAGTATCAGCCTAATTTTCCCTTTTTCATTCAAACAGCGCCTCAACCCTCCCATCTAACACCAGTGTAGGCAATAGAATTTCCCGTATTTCGTATACGGGCTATTTTAGTAGTGCGTATCGATTTTTTTCGAAATATGTACGTACATAATATTGAATTCAATATTACTGAAGATATTCAATATTATTTAAATACTCAATATTATTAGTAATATATTGAAATACTGGAATCCAATATAAAATATGCATTTCTATCTATAATAGATAATGAAATTCCATTCCTTGTTCTAAATCGAGTTAAAATCCCTTATTTCTAGTCTAATTTGGCTTGGAATGGATAATTTATATTGGATTCCAGTATTTCAATATATTGCTAGTATTCTTTAGATATATAAATATGTAAGAGTGATATAACCTCCTTTCTAAACATACTAGCTGCAATATCAATATGCTAATACGCGCCACAGTTTTACTATGATATACTATTGCCTACACTGTCTAACACAGCCAAACGAAAATACAAATCTAACCCCGCAAGCAATTTACCGAAAATATAAGAGTTTGCGACATGTGACAAACATTCTACTACTCTCTAATAAGTCCCTTTCTTATCTTATGAGGAGAATAGAGGATACTACTGCAACTAACGAGTATTTAACTACACATGCCGGGGTTAGCGGTATACAACCAAGATCATCTTCATCAGTCAGCCAAGCACTAAAAAGAGGCCAAGATCGAGTAACGTCAGCTAACACTTACTAACTTCTGCTAATGCTGATAATAAAAAGCTGCATGGGTCAGGTCAGCGTCGAGCAACAATTTTCCTCTCCATGTTTATCATCAGTCGTGAAGGCCAATCAGAAGCAGGAATTATAATAACTAGGACAAGACTAGAGAGCTATTCAAAGTATGGATACCCCAGGCTTACCCCATGTAAAGATGTGCAACAGGAAGCTGTTATTTGAGCACTAAGAAAAAATTGAGCATCTGCTGATAACCACTAGAGGCTATTAATCATAAGCTCAGAGTCTACTGTTTATATGACGGGGGCTACGATGGGCAAAAAATGGATGTGTATGAAGGATATAACATGGTGTAATGTGAAAAAGGGTTGAAATGCGAGAAAGCTCTTTTGCCGGGATGCTTTGAGGTACACCATATATCTACAGCCTGTATAAATTCGACAACGGAACCTTTACTAGCAAATCGAGAGAGTATATTATCGAATAGCGCCTTATGCATGAGTTTTACGAGAATCTGAACGAGAATCCCTAGATATACAGGAATTTTTATAATAGATTTCCATGTAGGGTATAGCAACTAAATATTTGTATTGAAACTACCTAGGTAGTCAAAGAGGGTATCAACTTCTATTGTCCTTCCCAACTAAACTTTTGCACAGTTTTCCCTGAATCTCATCCCATAAAAGTACAAACTGGTAAACGATATGTGTCCAAAACCCAGTATCTCCTTCTTACGCCTTTCCATTCACCCTCGCCCTCTCCCCCAAGCTCCTCGACTTCTACGTCAACCCAATCAACATCTAATCCTGCATCGCACAGATCCAGCTCCGAAACTTTGGTATACACATCATAGCAAACTCTTCTATCTGCTCCTAGTCCATTGAAGAAACTAAATTTTCCAGTTTCAGACAATAAGCCGATGACGTATTCGGAAAAGAATTTCTTAAGCTCCATATAAGATTCTCCAAATGTATCGAAATATATAACGTCGAATTGAAGATTTTCTTCAAGCAACTTTGGTAGGATTTCTTGCCAGCGACCAGCGTGAATTTTATAACTTCCTTCTTCGGGTGCAGATGCTTCCCATTCCTTTCCAAATTTATGACCTGGTTCTTGGAGGTGTGTAAGAACATCGGGGTGGGCTTCTATTATATGGTGGCTGGCTGGTTTTGTAGATGCGAACATCGTATCTATTATGCCCATTCCGAAACCAATATTGAGGATTCGCAATGGAGGTGAAGAGGAGGGGATAAGAAGATCGACAGTACGTTTCATGATGGATGTTTCCCATGCCATCATTACACCATTAGCGTCGGCGTCGAGAAGTGCATCTTCTGTAAATTCGAGTTTGCTTTTGAGATAATCTGCGGAATTGACGTCTTTCTTTGGCTCTCCTGCCTCATTTTCTTCTGCTGGTTCGTCTGTGGTTTCTTCGTCTACAACAATCTCCATCCCTTCTACTTCGTCCTCCTCTTCGTCTTCATCCCCATCACTCAACTCTTCATACCCACCCATCAAATTCATCAAAACCTCTGCCCTCACGCCAGCTTCCACAACCAATTCATATAATTCTTTCCTGCCCAATCTCCACGCCAAACATCCAGGTGTCTCATTGTTCGTATCTAAATCATTCCAGATAGCCCCCGACAAAAATAATTCTTTAATGGTCGCTTTCGCAGCTTCTACATCTTCATCAGAGGGCGAATCTTCACAAGATGCAATTGCAGCGTGGAGAGGTGTGAAGCCAGTCTCGGGATCTTGAACTGAAGCTGCGCCGGGTACTCGAAGGAGGGGTTTGAGAGCTGCGAGATCGTGGTTGGAGGCTGCGAGGAGGATAGTTTGGGTAGTTGTATCGGTCTCGGAGGCAAATGCTGGGTCATCCATTTTGAAGGTTTATGAGTTTTATGTGAACTTTATAAGAATGTTTGAAATCTTTAGGATTTCACAATGCTGGGGAAATAATTTTTGGAGGGGTCAATGGATATGGCGGAGAGAGGGCGGTAGGGACTGGCAGATCGGTGTCGCATGGTCCGATTAATTTTGTGAACTCAATTCCTGATTAACAACATCAGCAATTTACAATGTCTCGGCTTATCTCATGTATCTATCCGAAAGATTTAGGAACGACACTACAAGACTTTAAGACATCAATTCGATCTATCTAGCCCTCTCTTCGAGCCCATCAAGATGAATTGAGATCATCCAGGAACCGGAAACATACTGCCGATTACCCCATTTTAGCTCTGCGAACAGACAAGGATCTACGAATGATTATCACAAATATAAACTGAAGAAGCTATCGTGCATATACAATCATGACTAGTTTTCAATAGCAATGATGTGTACCGTGAGTATGACTCTTATTCTTTCTACATATATAAACGGTAAGTCCAATTTCTGTGGTGTTCCGATGTGATACAGATATATCGTCCTACTCGAGTTGAGAACTTATACAAGTGTCGTTGATTTCGCACTGTGTGGGCACAAACAACGAGAGGATGGCGACCATGGAAGATATTCAGGGTACGAAGATGGATGTCGAAAGTCAATTGGATTCAAGGATGCAAGATGAGTCGTTTCCAGCAATTGATCCTGAGATGGAGAGAAGAGTAGTGCGGAAAATAGATAGGCACTTGATGCCTCTGATCATTGTGCTATGTACGTCTTCCCTGGAACTCTGATGGAGTCAATGGCATCCAACTAATCGTTTTTAAAAGACCTCCTGGCATATCTTGATCGTTCGAACATTGGCAATGCGAAAATTGCTGGTATGATGGATGACTTGCATCTCGATTCTGATAGCTACGAATGGCTCCTCACTATCTTCTACATATCATACATTGCATTCGAGCCATTAGTGTTGATGTGGAAAATTATACCACCGCATATGTGGGGCGCCATAACAGTAGTGGGATGGGCATTATCAGCAACATTGCAAACTGTTGCGTTTAACTGGTCTGGAATGATGGCTGCTAGATTTTTCCTAGGGGCTTTCGAGGCTTCATTTGCACCAGGCATCACATTCCTGTTATCTTTCTTCTATTTAAGAAATGAACTCGGACTTCGATGTGGATTTTACCTTGGGGCAGCTCCTTTGGCAACATGTTTTGCTGGTGCTTTAGCTTATGGCATTACTTCTGGGCATTTCGAAAGCATTGCGGCCTGGCGTGTACTTTTCCTCGTCGAAGGCTTGCCAGCCATTCTTGCTGGTGTTCTTACCTGGTTCCTCATGCCCGATAGTCCTGAAAAGGCCAAGTTTCTGACCAAAGAGGAAGTACTCATCGCAAAAGCACGCAAGGTTCGACAGGTAGGTACCACGGATTCCAATCGACCACACGGAATTCAATGGCACGAAGTGCGTGCCGCGTTCCTCGATATCAAAAATTGGACCACAGCATTGATGTATTTCTCCTGCAACGTATCATTTGCATCTCTCCCAGTATTCCTACCGACTATTCTTGCCGCGATGGGTTTCTCAAGCGTCACTGCGCAGGGACTCTCAGCGCCGCCTTATTTCCTCGCATTCCTAGTTGTTATTCTTACAACATGGCTTGCAGATAAGTATTCACAACGCGGATACACTATCCTCATCTTATCTCTCATAGGGGCGACAGGATATATAATGCTCGCTGTATCAACCAGCACAGGAGTTCGCTACGCCGGAGTATTCCTAGCCGCATCAGGCATCTTCCCCGCCATTGGAAATATTCTTCCTTGGGTAATGAACAACCAAGGGAGTGAGAGTAAACGAGGCACGGGAATTGCGATTTTGAATGTGGTGGGTCAATGTGGTCCGCTTCTGGGAACGAGATTATATCCCAGCAGTGAAGGACCTTATTATCACAAAGGAATGGTATGTTTATTTATTTCTACTATCTTCATCTCTGTCTCTGCCCTTAACCAATTATTCGACTTAAAAGCGGGGAGCTTTGAGGGAATCATGCTAATTGTCATATCCTTATCAGTGGGTTTGCGCAGCCTTCATGCTCTTCAACGGCGCGTTAGCAATGGCCTTACGTTTCCGACTTGCACATGAAAATCGAAAATTGGATGAAAAGTATGGCGTTAACGGCGATAATGAGAATGAAAATGTAAATGGGAGTTTGAAGGACTCGAATGGGGGGAGAGAAAATGACGGGCCGAATTTTAGATATATTTTATGACGTGATTGATAATGATGCTTTGGATACAGATTTGGGATTTTAGAGTTTTAGTTTTTCGACTTTCAGGGTAAAAGGGGCATACATGATACCCAGGTTATAGAGAATCAATTTCAGCTGATAGATAGATTGCAAATATATCGTTCTTTGGATGTGATTTGTAAAAAGCTGTTCTTTGCTAAAAACATGAATGCCACGTGCAACCGGGGAAAAGCAAACAAGCCATGCAAGTCATCTGTCTACATACGCATTCTATGCAATAGAATCATGCCCTCGAAACATTGACCATAACTTATTGTCCATAGTATGGATGTTCGCATCATTTCATATCATCCCCCAACCTGGAGACCTCGGTACAAGAGTAGGCATGTTTGTTTATTTGAAGTTCTCTGGGTGCAAGATACCAGCCATGTTACCTGCCTTAACACGCTTGAGGGTCAAAGCAGCAATCAAAGCTGCACCAACACCAGATCCATCCTCAGCAGCCAAGATTTCAATAGGATCAGCCTCCTTAGCATTCTTCTTTGCAGGCCAATCAAGAATTTCACGGAGTGCGGCAGCACCACGAGCTTTGAAGTGAGGGTATTTGTTGAAGACAGATCCGTCAGCTCCGACGTGGCAAGTCTCATAGTTCTTCTTCTTGGCAATGGCGGCAACACCACAAGCGGAGAGACGGGCAGCACGGGTACCAATCAACTCGGCAAGGCGGCGGATGAGCTCGAGTTCTGGAACAGTGGCTCTAATGCTGAGCTTGTTCTGGAAAAGATCAGCAGTCTCTGACAAGTTCTCCCATGGATCCCTAGATAAACGTTAATCATCTAACCATTAAGAGATATGAATGTATGGGGAACATACTCCTCAACCAAAGACAAGAATGAAGAGTCCAAGGTGTAAGCCTTTCGGAGTTTTTCAATATCTTGACCCTCAAACATGTGGATATCTTTGTTGTCATGAAGATCAACGAGAACCAATCTGAAAAGTTCTCCAAGGTAAAGACCAGCAATCATCTTCTCGAATGCTTGTTGACCAGGACGTGGGGAATCTTTATCAATAATGATATCGTATGGAGTGCGGGGGAGAACTTTGTGTTCATTATCGAAAGCACCCCACTCGCAGTTGATTGCCATTGGGGTGTCAGGAGGTAGGTTCATGTGTGCCAATTTTGGAATGGAGCCGCAGTTTTCCATGTAAGCAGCGTTGCAACCAGTTCCGAAGATACAACCAATCTTCATGGCTGTGTCAGTATATGCGGAAGCAATCAAGGTACCAGTGGTATCATTGATCAAAGCTGTAAGCTTAATTGGAACGCCCTGATAAATTCTTAGCAAGCGTTATCTTCTGAATGATACTAAATAACTTACTCTCTTGGCAAGAGCTGCCTCGAACATTGGAACAATGTTTTCACCTTCGACACCTGCAATATCGAAGCCCTTGGTCCATCTTTGCAAAATACCCTCATCAATGTAGTTTTGGGTAGCTGGGTAGGAGAAGGTGAAACCGAGACTCAACGTTCCAAGATTCTCACCATGATGATGGGATTCGACGAATTGCTGAAGACAATCGGCGATATATTCCCAAAGTTCATCTGCGTCACCAGTCTTGAGCTCTTCTGGCATGCGGTATTTTGATTGAATGATATCAAATTCGGACTTCTCATCAGTCAAGATGATTTCACAGACACGCAAGTTGGTACCTCCCATGTCCAAAGCGAGGAATGTACCAGTTTCATATCCATCTGGGAATGCCATGCACCAAGTTGGGTTCATGGGCTAAACAAAATTAGTCATAACTCATACTTCGGACCCGAAGAACATACAATACTTCCACCCTCTACAGTAAGACCTGGTTTGAAATTAGCACGGCGCTCGTGTCGCAGTTAGAGGGCACAGTAAATACCTTTTGTAAGCTCAGAGACGAAGTGTTCAGTGATCTCCTTGAGTTTCTTGGTGTCCACAGTGAACTGTTGCTCAAGCTTCTTGATCTGTTCCAAGTAATTTTTTGGAACATCGGCCATAGAACCTATGTGATGCCATGAGTTAGTAAATTTACACTCTATTTAAAGGCTATAAAATCCTGATCGAAAATGTATTCTGGTAAGGAGATGGACCCATGCAATGAAGTATTTTGTTGTTTTGCAGCCCATATCAAGGGGTGAAGTCTATAACTTCAACCGTACAGACAAGGATGCCATAAACAGCACCAGCCATTATTGAAGATTTCAAAGAAGCTCTGCTAAGAGTAGATCTTGGTATTTTTTCTGAAAAGAGTATCAAAACCAAGAGATCCTGGGCTGCTCAGAGAGGACACGCTAAAATTTTAGTCCAATCTAAGCAGAACACTTGTCGGGTAGACTAGACTAGACTAAAATAATAATAGGCCGAGTAAAAGCAAAGACAGGGATTAGGAGATATCAACCTTTGCGTGGTAATGGTGTTTGGAGCCCCTCAATAGGAGCTGGAGATGGAATAGGAGATGAAGTTGTCGACATATTGCAAATTGGTTATCTAGAAACTTCGTAGATTTGAAAGCTTTGAGTTCTTGAGTGTGATAATTTGACTTTGAAATGCCAACAGCTGGTTGCTTTCAAGCTGACAATGCTTTATGAGAGGAGGCATTGGAAGGTGTGTCATAATAGGTTGTATCAAGCTGTACAGCCTGTCCATTCACAAACAAACGGTGAATTCAGATGACATTTTGTGATTCCCATCCAAACCGAACGAAGCCGAGCCAAAAGGATCCAGAGTCGACGAAGGGAAAGTTGAAGTTATACATACCCTTACGGGAAGGAGGCTTTCTTGGACCTAACCCCACCATGTTGAAGGATTTTCAAAGATAGATGTGTAAGTGTAAATAAAGGGTATAAAAGAAGAGTTGAAGAGATTCTAGGATCTTAGGTATGAAAATGAGGATATAAAGCAATACAATAACAGAAAAATAAAGAAGTCGCTGTTGCTGATTTTACAAAAGTTTTCTTGAGAGATCTTGGGAGAAAGGATAGAATTTGTGTTGGGTGAAACTAAATAAATGGGTTGTCTCCTTCGGACTTCACTCGACTCCCCGCCGTGACTTCATCATAGTGGATCAAATTTTAGCTCAACAGCCCAGTAACAGCTTGATTAATAAGCACGGGCCTATTCACGATGGCTTGCCGATAAGAAGATAGATTAAGCGCGCTCGCGATTATTGATAAGTGAAGTAAGAAATGAAAAGAGGGAAGTGGGGAGTGAGGGAGTCAGGGAGTGAGGGAGAGGTGTGAAACTAGTGAACGTCGCGAAATGGCGTCTAATTGTTCAGGACACTTTGGAGCAACGTAAGCTTCAATATTACCGGGGGACAGCTATTTGGGAAGGAATAGGAAATATTGACAACACCACGTCGTAGAATTGCTCACATTTCAATTGATTTTGTAGTGTGATTCGATTTCTTCTCATTAGGCTGGCTTCCAATACTTCTTCAAAATGAAGTCATTCACGATTGCGACTGCGGTCCTTTCTCTTGTATCGACAGCTTTCGGCGCAGACAAGAGTAACTTGACAAAACCACTTTCTTCAAAACAAATTCTTCCCTCGAATTTCAAACCTCCGCAAGTCTTCAAAAATGCCAACTTGGTCCATCATATCAACCTCGAAAAGAGCTACCCAAAAGAGTCAATTAATGTGGTAATTGAGAACATTGCGAACGAACCTCAAGATGAATACTATCTGCCATTCACATCGAGGCAAATGGAGACAATTGGAGCCTTAGAAGTAAAGGACAGAAAGGATGCCGATTCTGGACTATTCGAAGTACGAGCAGTAGAATTAGACACAGAAAGGTAATATATGCTGGTACCGTTACTCGAACCATTAGCTAATTATTCACAAGTGACACTCAATTCTACCTGATCAAGCTACCACAACCCCTCGCACCCAAAGCACAACAGACAATTGGCATTTCATATTCATACCTTTCGGCTTTGAACCCTCTTCCAAATTCAATTGCACAAAACGAGAACCAATATGTCGTTTACGAATTCTCCGCATATGCCCAATCATCATACGTCACTTTGAAGCAAAAGACTGAGGTTAAATTCCCAACTACCAATATTCCAGAACACACCATTATCCCAGGAACTGATGGTGCATCTGAATCACCACAGAAGCAAGGTTCTAAATATACTTACGGTTCTTATGGAGAGGTGCCAGCTGGTGCAGTGGAACCAGTCCGAGTTCGATATGAGTTCACCAAACCCCTCATTCACGTCTCTAGATTAGAGCGTGATATTGAAGTTAGCCACTGGGGAGGAAACGTTGCTTTCGAGGAACGCTATACTTTGACAAACCGTGCTGCCAACCTTTCTCAACCTTTCTCTCGCACTCTCTGGAATCAAGCCGCATACTATGCCACCACTCCCACTTCTGCCATCAAGGAGCTCAAGTTCCCATTGAAGGTTGGAAGTTTGACACCATACTTCACTGATGTCATTGGCAACGTCTCTACCTCTCGTTTCCGCAGCAACAAACGCGAAGCAAATCTTGAGATCAAGCCCCGTTACCCAATCTTTGGAGGCTGGAATTATCCTTTCCGTGTAGGATGGGATGCTGATGCTAAAAAGTTCTTGAGAAAATTAAGCGGAGGAGAGCAATATGTTCTCAATGTCCCATTTTTGGAAGGTCCAAAACAAGCTGAGGGAGTTGAATATGAATTCGTTGAACTCCGTGTCATTCTTCCAGAAGGGGCCGAGTATGTATCCTATCCTTCTTGTCTATAACGCAACTAACCCCTCTCTCAATAGAAACGTCCAATTCTCCACTCTTGTCCCTACCGCCTCCTCTACAATCACTCTGCACAAAACTTTCATGGACACTATTGGCCGTACAACACTCATACTTCATTCTCATAACTTGGTTGACGATCTCCGTGATCGCGAACTCATTGTTACATATACCTACCCCTTCCTTGCAGGTTTCCGCAAACCTATTGTTATTTTCTGCTCCGTTTTGAGTTTATTCGTTACAGTTTGGGCCATTGGTACTTTGAATGTTAGTATCAAGGGAAAGAAGGCTTAAGTATCGGTTAGAGAAAAATCTGAGAAAATATGAGGTATCTAGCTGTAAGAGTTTGATTGAAATATGTGTATAGATAGATAGCAAGATATGTAAAATGAGAAAATTCTTGATTGTTATTCTTTTGCTTCGTTCATTCGTTCCCTGTATTTTCAAAGGATATGCTCTTCAATCTGCGAATCTAGTGATCGCTATATAAGCTTCAAAGTGCCAATCTCTTCCGGCAAATACAAATCCTTCCCACCCACCTCGATTTCGGTCTCTCCATGCTCTCTTCCTCTCAATTTCTCGAGATCCCTCTCAAATAAATCGTACTGCTCTCCACTAAAATCCACCCTTCCTAATCTCCTATACTCCCCCTGTTTCCCCGTACTCAAAACACACAATCCATACACCAACTTCAACCCATCCATCTCATGTCCCTCTCTGTCAAACGTCGCTTTCGCAACCGGCAAAAAACACGCGCGTGCAATATCACTATACTCCTCTGGTTGATCGACCCGCACGTGTACCACATGACTATACTTCTCCACGAAACTCCCCTCGAGTATTTCGACTTTCTTTTTCGGTTGGCCGGAGATATAAATGGTTGGCTCTCCGCGATTCCAAGACGGGAGATTGGCAGGCCAATCGGGAGGATCCATCGAGAGGGGATAGAGAATTCCGCGCAGAATCAGATGCGCGGAGTGGATTCTTCCGAAGGGGAGAGTGGGATCGAGCGGATTGATTTGCGCCGTGAGCAGCTCGATCATAGAATCTTGACTTGCGAGGGCGATAGGAAATCCCGGTTCGATGTCCCCGGATACGGAAGCCCAGGACCAGGAGGGAGCTTCGTAGGAGGCGAGCCGACTGGATTCCGTGACGTGGTATGTGGGATTTGTGCCGACGAGTTCGTGGGCTGCGAGGCTGGGCGGCGAGAAGGGATGGTTGGTGCGGAGACCTTTGTGCACGCTCCAGAGGAGAGTGCCTGGGAGATGGCTGCGCCAGAGACCGGCGAGGAAGGTGTCGTGGAGGAGGAGGGAGAATTCTTGGGCGACGCCTGCGATGGCTACGAGGCGGTCTTTCTCAAAGGTTACTTCGGAGCGTCCGTAGGTTTCGAGTATTCGGTACCAATCGTGTATATATGTATTTCCCTCTTCTTTCTCATCCCGCTGACGTCCAGAGACTCGAGCGTTCCCTGGAAATTTAAACCCCGTGTGTTTATTCAGCCTCACCTGTTTCGGCAATCCCAGCGGAAACGTCTCTGAAGCTTCATGTGTCCTGCATTCCCAAACCATCTGATCGAAAGCAAAATGCAGGATTCGCGGACTGAGCCATCTTTCCTGCGTGATCCAAGCCCGTTTGTTGCACGGAGAACTATGGATTCTATCTTTCCAGAACTGGAAATCGGTAATGATAAATTCGTGATTGGGGACATTTTCCCACGTAGACTTCACGATACAGGGTCGGATCAGCTCTGGATCTCGCGCGGGGATCAATGTATCGAGGGCAGCTGTACCGCAGAGATTGAGGAGAGAATGCGCGTACACGTCACCCATCGTCTGCGCTTCGCGATTCCAGTCTTCGGTGCAATCTTGGATGATGCAGAGGGAGTCGATCCAGATATAACGGACGTTGAGACGTCGGGCAACTAGAATCGCTTCTTGAAATCGAGGGGGTAGGATATCGCAGGAGATGAAATCTTTCATTTGTTCGATGTTGGATTTTTCGAGTCGCGCGCTGATACCTCCTTGAGCGGGCCAGCGATGGCTGAGTGTGAGATAGGAGGGGTCCTCGGGTGGTGTATCTTTTGTCTCTATTAATCTGCAATTTGCAGGGAAATGACCAGTTGACATGTTGAACATCAGAGCTGTTAATTGCGCTACTGGGTCAGGATTGATGAGATACTGTACGTCAATTAATCGCGTAGGATACCATGGAGCTTCTTCGATCGAGGGGTTGCATTTAGGATGATTTTCAATACAATTGTTGGCCCATTGAAGCATGGTTGTCCAGGTATTCTCAGAGAAGATACTGAGATCCGGGTTTGGCAATTCCGGAAGTGGTGCAAGACATTCTTCCGCTATTCATTGTTAACCTACTAATCGCTATACAAAAACTTCCACACATACCATTCAAAACCGACACATTAATAGTTTTCCATCGCGGCACCTCTCTATCCATCTGCGCATTCAACTCCACCATAATCTCAAATTCCACATCACCATCTCCATGTCCATCTCCGCCCCCTTGTTCCTCATCATCCCCTCCACGTCCTACAGACTCCCGATCCAACCCCTTAACCCTATACCTCGTCCCATTCCTAATAACATGCACCGCACCATCTCTCAAAAACAACGGATACTGTCTATACTCCTCTGGCGATTTATCCCTGAAAAAATGTCTCCAAACAATATCACACAATTGACAACCATTAATCGCGCCATCACAAAGATCTGAGATATCAGAATGAAGAGGACGGATGATATCGTCTATACTTGACGAAAGGGTAGAGATTAGAGGAGGCCGATCCTCGGAAAATATTGTACGGCAAGTTGTGCATAACATTATGTTTTTCCTGTTCCTGGATGAAGATCTTATGGAAAACAATGATTAAGGGAATAGTGAAGTCAGGGAGGGGTCATTCAGCCGCAGATACACATCTAGCAATCTTAAGCTTGGCGCTGACCGAATTGTAACCACGTGATGCGCGTGTAGAAATAACATCGAGGTATATTTCGAGATCAGCAGAGTGATAAGGCTATGAGTATATTAAATGATTTGTGGTAGCTACTAGAATCCAAGACCATACGCGTTGAAGTTGACGATGTGAGAATATTCTTGTCAGAAGAAGATGTATCTTTAGCGAGAAATCAGGAGAGTGCGGGGGCAAGCTCGCAAGGCAAGATACCAAAACTGTCTACTTACAATCGTGCTGCTAGATGAACCATCCAATGAAGTCCCTCTCTCAAATAATGCTTCCACATACTTCAGCCAGAAGCAAAACCCCAAACCCATCCAAAACTATCTTCCAATCCTCAAACGCATCTCACTCGCATCAAGATACATAATATTCTTCAAGGCACTTTTCTCACCTTCCTCACCTCTCTCGCCTTCCATCTAACACATTCATCTCTAACTGCTTATTCCACTCAGGCTTTCATCTAAGTAAAGCTTCTAAGTAATGATGTCACCCGCACGAAGACCAATATACCTTGCAATTGAATTCATGTGCGGTGATAGCGTCCTCGCATTAAGCAGAAATTGACCTCGCACTATTTACTCAATTTCACTTTTTTGTTTCTTGGAACTTGTTTTATACAGATTAACTATATACGAATTAAGCCAATTGCCTATATAGATACAAATTTTCAAAGGCGCCGTCTCACTTTCTCTTCCTCCTGAACCCATCAATTACCGCCTAGCCCCGGCGTCTATTTACTAGCATCAATTTTGATAAAGACAAACTCTTTTGTACACTTTGGTTGCACATCTTGCTGAAGCCGCTTCTCTCCGACTCGCGTCAACAATTTCATCATTCCTTAGCACTCATCTGGAACCAAGCATTGACAACCACCGCCGCAAAGAGCGATGCGCACAAAATACTCGGTCCCCAAGCATCATAATACTTAATGTTTCTCCTCTCCCTAATGCTATTGCTTCTATACAAGTACATGCCTACACTGTAGGCCAAACTCATAATGGCGACTACGGAGAAGAAACCTGCAGCAATGAAGGAAACAGCCGTAGGTTTTGTTCCAAAGTTGACGAGTGTGGCTGCAATAGTACCAATGTAGATAGAGAATTCGAGCTATAAAACGTGTTAGATGGTTGCATAATCATCTAAACAGTATAATTGAGAAAATACATACCCAAGTTAAGAATGTTCTCTCAGCTGCAAAATACACCTTTGGTTCGACGCGAACAGGTACGTGAATCTTTTTTCCAGGCGGTGCCTTGAATTTCTTGGCCACAATTTTACCACCCCCATTTCGAAGAGCTGAGAATGTAGCGTTGTTACTATCCATTGGATCTCTTGGGGCGGGACTTATAGAATGAATTTTTCGAGATAAATGATGTCCTGCAGTTTTAGCATAATATTTAATGCCTTCTGTTAAAAAGACAAGCCCGCCAACTCTTCTAGCTTCCTCAAATGGTCGATTGTCGATAGAATCTTCGTCATCAGTATCATAAATATAGTCCTCTTCCACCAATGGCATGCTTGCAATTTCTTCTTCGATATCAAGACTATTTCCTGGTGCTCCATGGTTGCGTCGTCGTAGGGTCTCGGACGCAGTGGCAATGTTCCCAGCCCCAGATTGATTGAAGTTGTAATCTTCATCATCAGAATCATCATCGTCGTCATCGTCACTTGTAGAACTTGGATTTGAGTGACCTGGTCGTTTAATACCGAACGACTGAGTAACTGGCTTTCGGATGTCTACATCCATTTGTGGCATCCAGAATGGTATAAGGTTTATGCGAGTTGGGAAGAGAGTCGCGGTACCATGAATGAATTTTGAGAATTTGGGTACAGCTTCAACAAGATGACTAGCAATGAGTTCTCGTACCCATTCTGGTGGTTCTTGACCAGCCTGGGTCTGTAACTTCACTTCGAGAACTGCGTATGGGAATCTTTCAACATCTTCTGCAGGCAACTGACTAAATGGATAATCAATACCGATATCCATTCTTCGCCAATTGTCGCCAGCGCGTCTTCTTCCGTCGAGATTATCTTCTCTAACCATTGTCAACTCAGTATCTAAAGAGATACGAACTCTTGCGTCGGCTGGCAATTGGAAGGCTGTACGGTTATAGAAGGATCGACAGACAGGTACGTAACCCTTCTTGATAACCGAGTATTGAACTTCCCTAGCAAGTCTCTCGTCCTCCTCGATGGCTTTTAATGGCTTCTTGCCCTCCTTGCGAGCCTTCTCAAATATAGCAGCAGGCAGCATTTCTCCCTTCATGTATGCATTGACGTTCTTTTCTTTGATCCCAAATCTTGCCTTCACTGACTTCTCTCCCGTCCAATCTTCACGATGGGTTTTTCTCTCGACAAATATATGTTCATTGTCGACATCACCATACCATCTAAGACGGATTGCCTCGGCTCCCTCACTCTTCTTGAGTCGACCCTCGTATAGATCCCAAGTCTCTGGATTGTCGTAGTAAATCGACGTGATCGCAGAATCTTTCGCTTCGAACTCCTTGCTGGCATTGAAAACAAGAACCGGTAGATGCTGTAAAGAGAATAAGCAGAGATTATGGGTATTTGCTAGATTGAATTTACCTTCAAGATGATAAGCTTCAACTCGGTAATATTATCCGGGTGCACCCAATATTTAGTTGTTTGTCGAATGAAACTGGCTTGACTTCCACCTGCCGAACTGTCGCCTTGTACTGGATTTCCTCTTGTTCTGACCAGGTCATACAATTTGGATAACTTAACGATGTCGGCATCATAGTTGTCTTTGAAGAAAGGTTTCGCCTTGAGTCTTGTCGCAAACACAGGCTTTAGCATCCATTTGGTGGTTTTCTGATAACCGTTAGTTGAGCGCGATAAGTATATAATCAACAAACTTACGTCATGTTTCTTGATGATCTTCTGGAATCCAGTGTAATTCAGTTGAACGAATTTGGCCAAATCGTGTACGTCCGCGATAATGTCACTCAAGTCTTCCTCCAATAGCATGAACTCTTCTTCTGTAGGAGCATCAGAATCTACTGATCCATTGCTACGTTCGGGCCCTCTTGAATCCAATCTTCCCACGACTTCGCTAACCTCTCTGTCCGCGTTCGCAATTCTCCGACTGATTTCGATGGCCTTCAATTTTTGTTTGGTATGTACCTTGTCCAACTCTGCCTCCATGAGATCAATGAACTCTCTTTCATTTGCCTCGGTCCATTTTTCTCCTTTCGAATTCGACTTGTTTTTCGTCGAGGGGGTCTTGAGCTTCTCTTTCAGCTCATCGTACGCAATATAGTACCATTGGTACTCTTTGATCACACTTGATCGGAGTTGCTCGCCAAACTTCATGATGATGGTTCCTGGCTGGAAGTTGTAGTGACCTGGAGGGCCGTTGGTTTGTGATAACCAACGTTGAGTGTCTGCTTTCAAATCGTGGACAATTAGCATTTATGAGCAGGGGAGATGCCTCATTATCTGCACAGGAACAGATAATAGGATTGATCTGAATGCGAATGGATGTAGTGCAAGGGGCGCACAAAGAAGATATACCTGATTGAACACAGGAAACTGTGAGTTGCGCTTGATTTGAGGAAAGAACCTATGAGTGAGACAGCAGGGTGATAGTATTCGGTGGTGGGTGTCAATTCTTTGCAGATTTGTTGGTATTTTATTAGATTGTGTTAAGAAAGTTGCATAATTAAAGGTATGAATTGTGAATTTTACAAGAGCTGAGCAGGTGGTTTTGCCCAGGTAGGTAGGTAGGAAATGTTTATACTGGTATTATTATTAGTGAAAGTATAGTAATTACCTAGTAATAAGTCTACCTAGTAATGATGGAAAGCTTAAGAGCTTCATTGACCAATCATAGAGTAGTAGCGCGGAACGTGTGAGATTGAGCATTAGTACTCAATTTGGCTTAGCTTGTAGTAGTCTGTCTGGCTCTAGTGTAAAAGTAGAAGTAGCATATTTAATCCGGATTCTTATCTCATCTTATCAATTTCATCTTTTCATCCATTACATTACATTACATTACGGAGGATGTTGCCGACGCAGGTAGGTACTAATAAGTAGGTAGGGCGTATTACATGAGATTATTGTCCTAAAATGATTGGTCAAATGTCACATGTGTACTCAAACATGGGATAGTTGAGTTTACTCCGCTTCTATCATTTGATTTCATTGACCTCATCTTTGGTACTTCATCCTCCATACTCAGATTCTTTACTTCTTCACTACTAGTTCATTAGTCGAAGCTCTTCACGGTTGAAGACCTTGAGATCTGTCTGTCAAATTTATCCATAGCTGTAAAGTATCTATCTGTTTAAACTCAGGTGTTCCAACTTGATTTGACTTTACGAACTCAATATCGAATCGTCACCAAATCGAATCACATTCTATCCATTGCATCAATGGCCGCAATTACCACTGCGCCAAACACGCCGTTGTTAATCTATGGTTCCGTCATTCAGTCAGCTAGTGTGGACGATCTTGAATATGTCGAACAAGGCCTTCTAGTTATTCAATCTGGCAAGGTCCTTCACTATCAGAAGAACGTCAAGAAGGATGATATCCCCAGCATACTTGAGAGTCTTGACCTCAAAGCCCTTCTCCCCACTGTTCGCCATCTAAAAAGAGGTCAATTTGTTATTCCTGGCTTCGTTGATACTCACAATCACGCACCTCAATGGGCTCAGCGTGGCTTAGGGCGTGGACTGGAGATTCTGGATTGGTTGGATCAAGTAACCTTTCCAAATGAGGCGAAGTTCGAAGATTCAGAACATGCTCGACGTATCTACAGTTCGTGCGTTGACGGATTCATTAAGCAAGGCATCACCACCGTATCATACTATGGGTCTTTGCATGGTGAAGCGACAAAGATATTAGCAAATATTTGTTTCGAAAAAGGACAGCGAGCTTTCGTAGGGAAATGCAATATGAACCGCAATTCACCTCCTTATTACACAGATGCATCCGCGGAATCCTCTCTTGAAGTTACAAGGGACTTCATTTCCTACGTTCGACACATTGATCCCAATTTTGATTTAGTCAGCCCTGTTCTTACTCCTCGATTTGCAATTTCTTGTACCGATGAACTTCTTGCGGGCATTGGACAGATAGCGAAAGCCAATCCTACATTACCCATCCAAACTCATTTTTGCGAGGCAGAGTCCGAAAAATCTACTACGTTATCTCTGTTTCCATCATTTACAAACGAAGCGGATCTATATGAAAGTTTCAACCTCCTTTCTAAGCGCTCCATTCTCGCACACTGTACCATAATGACAGATTACGAGATAGAGCGTATTGCTGCACTTGATTGTGGGGTAGCACATTGTCCAATTTCTAATACCACGGTTGGTGGTGGATTCATGGCAGCACCAATTCGCGAATACCTTCGTCGTGGTATCAAGGTTGGTCTAGGAACTGACAGTGGTGGCGGATTCTCTTCCTCAATCTTGGATGCTATGCGACAAGCTTTCATAGTATCCAATGCGAAAGATTTCCTCACTAAAGGTGCTGATCCAAGATTGTCACTGGCTGAATGTTTCTATCTTGCTACGCTTGGTGGTGCTCGAGTTTGTTGTCTAGATCATGAGATTGGCGACTTTTCCAATGGGAAGGAGTTTGACGCTCTGATTATTGACACGGAAAAGGATGGAGCAATGACTATGGTTGATGAAAAAGATACACTTCCTGTTCTTTTTGAGAAATTTTTGATGAGTGGAGACGATCGAAATATTGTCGAGGTTTATGTTAAAGGAAGACAGATTAAATTCTGATCGAATTTCCATGCCATTCTTAGGGATATTTTTATTTTTGAGGGTCATTGTAGTATTGTCAGAGTAATGCGATACATACCCAATATTGACCAGCTACATTCTTTGAATTATTGTTTCCATTATGCATTCCACGGATCATGAATTCGGCTGACAAAGCATCTACATAGCCGCTTGCCATATGTACCCCACGTGTCGCAGGCACCAATGCTACAATGACTTTGCATTTTTGTTCTCTCCACACTCTTTAGTCTCCACGTTTTCTTGATACCTGTGTTTTTTTCTCTCACTGCCCACTAAGTATATCTTCAATATGATAACTGATCCTTCTCCAGTCCAGCCATCTGATGCTCCCATAACTGCATCCAAACTCTCGCCGCTTAGAATCTTATGCCTGGGCGACTCTCTCACAGAAGGCTATTCGCACTTCGGTACAAAGTTCACCCCGTATAGCAAATGGATGAAAGAAGTTTTGGTGGCAAAATGGCCTGATAGAGCAATTGAGGTTATCACAGATGGAGTCAGCGGAGATCTAGTTACTCCGCCCGGAGGATTCAAAAGAAGAATGGAGAGACATTGTAGGTTTTTATTTTTGTTTGTGAGCTGGGAAGATTGTGTAAAGACATCTTGAAAGATTGAGCGCATAATAAGGGATCAGATTATTGGGTGATGAATTTGAGGCCGAGCTTCGTAGTTTCGACTGAATATGGTCATTCATTGATTCCATGGACTCTTCTACTCGCATCACGAGACACTTCAAGTCCTGAGGTCCGTCTTAACGAGCTCCATACTTATATCTGACCCAAATTCCTCGCATCTAACTCTAAATTCATTAATCAAACTTACTAATAGCTTTCCTAAAAGTCCCATCTAATCCCCCAATAACTCATACAATTCTTCTCGGCGGTACCAACGATCTAGCTTACAATAGACCCGTCCAAACTCTCTACGCTGTTTTTGAAACACTCATATTTACACCCCTTAGCAACTCTTCAAAGGTTTTGATCATAACAATTCCTGAATGTCATGTGAGAGCTAAGGTTTTAGACGAAAAGAGAGAGGAGTTAAATGATATGTTGGTTTATACTTTGGGGAGAAAGGATAACGTGTATGCTTTCCTCTTCCGTATCAACCTTATTCATCTCCCTTATCTCCCCCTAATACTGCATTCTTCTACATCCAAATGAAGGCTAGAACAATTGGCAAGTTACGATAAGGATGAATACAAGACACTATATGCTAATTACCCCCAAATGAACAGTAGTACATTTGATCTGCGCGGCGCGATGCCCTACCACAACATGGAATTGGAAAAACGAGAACTTCTCTGGGACGATGGTTTGCATTTCACAGAGGAAGGATATAAGGAGATAGGAATTATGGTAGGAGAGAAGATGATTCAGGTTATTGAAGAGGTGAAACCTGAGAAGGAGATTTCATTGTCTGGGAGAGGGACCATGGGAATCGAGTAGCGGAGAAACTACATCAGCATTGAGAAGGTAATCAGGGGAGTTGGAGTTTAGGAATCGTGAAATGATGGATTTCTGAGGTAGATAAATGGAATTGTAGACTGATTGTAACTTGGCCACGACCGGGTGGTAATTAGGATCTCTACAAGCAACGAATATGACAAGATAGTACTTAATCAATCAGTGAACATAGATACGTCGTTCTTTTATCTTATCAGAATTGAAGAGTAATGTACTTGGAAATTCAAAGTCACAGAGGTGGAATAGCTAAGAAAAGTTCGGAGATGTATGAAGATGGCAGGATTATGACCGGCCAAAGGATCTATAACCTTCACGATGTTCATGAAAAGGGGAATACAATTGAAATGAAGTATGAGATGACCGGATTTTGAATTTTTTTACTTGAGTGTATGTACTCTTGTGATAATAAAGGCTAAGTGGGCTAAAACAAAGCTAAGGAGTCGGTTAATTGGCTAGTCTGTCAGCCACACCCAGCCACTCTGCTCAAAAACCACTTTACGCGTAAAAGGGGACGTGAACGCGACATCAGGTACCTAGTGGTTGCGGCTGTTTGTATTCTATCCACTTTTCTTTTTTACTCCGTTGTTTACACTTCTTTACCAGGTCAAAGTCAGATCCACCACAACAATCAAATTCTTTTGGCATTGGACTTGCATAGCGTCATTAATTAGAACTCAAAATGTCGTCCCCTGCCGGTCGTCGGCAGCGCAATTCTCAATCTGCGACTCCTAGACGTACATCGGCGAGAAATTCACAAGCTGTACCAAGTAGTCCACCAGATCCCGCCGCTGCTCAACTTCAAAATGAGGCAGCCTCGTCACAAGGCGTCACAGGCACTCCTCGGCGGGGTATCATTCCATCGTCGTCGCCTATGAATTATCGATCTTCTCCAGCAGATGCTGCACGATTCAATAGAGAAATCAGCTCACCCCTGAGACAAATGACAAACACCCAGACAACAGAAGATGGCGATCGTACTCCAAGAGCAGGTGCTAGCGCACTCATCGGTGGTAGGTACTATATTTGCAAATTAATTGATGCCGGCTGACAACAGTAGACTCTTCACCCATCAGATACGAAGCAAGTTCTAGTCCTGGTAGAGCATATGCCAATGATCCTCAAACCAACATTCCAAGTGATAGCAGTGGCCTTTTCGTTCGCTCTTCTCGTTCCCAAGGCCCTGGGTCTGCGGTTAATAATTCGCGAAGAGGAGATATAACTTCTGACAACCTTAACACACCCCGTGCGAGAAGACGTATTTTCATGGATGAAAGTGGTCGAATTGTAAGAGATGTTCCACCTGAAGATGCGGAAGCTCCATCGTTCTCGAACCTCGATCCAACAACTTCAGATGCGCAAGCAATGGGAGGAAATTCTACACTTTGTATCTGGGGTACCAATGTTTCTATAAACGATACGTTGTCCACATTCAAGGACTTCCTTCGAAACTATACCAAAAAATACCGAATGTGGGGTGAAGGAATGTCAGAGGAAGACACCCAAGCTGATCCAGAATCAAACTCCAAGGAATACTTGGAGATGATGCAAAATATGTTAACTCTTGGAATCACAAGTCTCAATTTAGACTTCCACAATCTCAAAGCTTACCCTCCAACCAAGAAACTTTGGCAACAAGCACAGGATTACCCTCAAGATATTGTCACTCTTATGGATCAAGGTATCAAAGATGTGATGTATGAGATCGCGGAAAATCAAATGGCAGTTCAAAGACAATCACAGAGCTCTGCTGGGCAGGCATCCGGAAGAAGCAGGATTCAAAGTTCAGAGCCCCCTGTTCCGAGTTCGGAGAGAAGCGAGCCAGAAGCTGCAACACCACGAGCGCAAGATTCCAATGAAGTGGACTTGTGTGCGGAGGTACAAAAAAGATCATACAGAGTTCGGCCATTTGGATTGGACAAGACTATTAATATGAGAGAACTCGATCCATCCGACGTTGATAAGATTATTGCTATCAAGGGTCTTGTTATTCGAACCACGCCAATCATTCCAGATATGAAAGATGCATTTTTCAAATGTTCTGTTTGCAATCATACTGTCAAGGTTGATATTGACCGTGGTAAGATTGCCGAGCCTACAGAATGTCCCCGTCCGGTTTGTAAATCACCAAATTCCATGCAGATTGTACACAACAGGTCTGGATTCATGGATAAGCAAGTTATCAAACTTCAAGAAACTCCAGATTCCGTTCCTGCTGGTCAGACACCCCATTCCGTCTCAATGTGTGCATATGATGAGTTGGTGGATCTTTGCAAAGCTGGTGATAGAGTTGAGATTACTGGTATCTTCAAGGCTAGCCCAGTTCGTGTCAATCCTCGCCAACGAACCCTTAAGAGTATTTATAAAACATACATCGATGTTTTACATATTCAAAAGGTTGACAAGAAGAGAATGGGAATTGATGCTTCGACCGTTGAACAAGAAATATCCGATCAATTGACAGGCAATATCGAAGAAACCAGAAAGGTTTCCGAGGAGGAGGAAGAAAAGATCAGAGAAACAGCTGCAAGACCTGATATTTACGAACTTCTATCTCGATCCCTTGCACCTAGTATTTTTGAGATGGATGATGTTAAGAAAGGCATCTTACTTCAATTATTTGGTGGAACTAACAAGTCTTTCGAAAAGGGAGGAAGTCCAAAATACAGAGGAGATATCAATATTCTATTGTGTGGTGATCCTTCAACTGCGAAATCTCAGATTCTTCAATACGTACATAAGATTGCTCCCCGTGGTGTATATACTAGTGGTAAAGGATCTTCGGCCGTTGGTTTAACAGCATATGTTACTCGAGACCCAGAAACGCGCCAACTTGTTCTTGAATCCGGAGCTCTTGTCTTGTCAGATGGTGGTGTTTGCTGTATTGATGAGTTCGATAAAATGTCCGATGCTACAAGATCAGTCTTGCACGAAGTTATGGAACAGCAAACTGTTTCTATTGCTAAGGCAGGAATCATCACCACTTTGAATGCCAGAACAAGTATTCTTGCTTCTGCAAATCCAATTGGAAGTAAATATAATCCAAACTTACCGGTACCTCAAAATATCGATCTACCACCTACTTTACTTTCAAGATTTGATCTTGTCTACTTGGTCTTGGATCGTATTGACGAGACTGCTGATCGTAGATTGGCTCGTCACCTTCTCAGTATGTATCTGGATGATAAACCACAGAGTGCTTCGGGAGGAATGGAAATCTTGGTAAGCACATCTTCCTCAACTATGCACAAGTATACAGCTAACAAATTCAGCCCATCGAGTTCCTCACTTCCTATATCTCATACGCTCGTGCAAAGTGTCAGCCACGTATCAGTCAAGAAGCATCTACGGAACTTGTTTCCGCCTACGTTGAAATGCGTAAATTAGGGGAAGATATTCGTGCCGCTGAACGTCGCATTACAGCCACTACTCGTCAACTCGAATCCATGATTCGTCTTTCCGAAGCTCACGCCAAAATGCGTCTTTCTGAAATCGTCACCAAAGAAGATGTTCAAGAAGCAGTTCGATTAATTAAGAGTGCGCTTAAACAAGCAGCTACGGATGCAAGGACTGGATTGATTGATATGAGTCTTTTGACAGAAGGAACTTCTGCAAGTGAGAGAAGAAGAAAGGGAGACTTGAAAAATGCGGTATTGGGAGTAGTGGATGAAATGACGGGACCAGGCGGAAATGCTAGATGGACAGAGGTTGTAAGGAAACTTGGGGAACAAAGTAGTTTACAAGTTGATGCGGCGGAGTTTGGAGAGGCGGTTAGGGGTTTGGAATTAGAAGGGAAGGTTATGATTCTTGGTGAAGGGCCGAGAAGAAGTATTAGGAGGGTTACAGGTCAATCTTAGACTAGGGATGGACGGGTGGTGTGGGTAGATTTATTGATGAAGATGATGTGTATGGCGTTGGGACTTTGCCTGTTTGGCTAGCTACGCATGATCTGATATGATATGATAGTTGAGTAAAGGAAAGGCATTCATTGATTCATGAGTAGAAGGATATGCAAAAGGTTAGCAGGTAGCACGACATGAATAATTTATGATTCCCTGGATAGAACATTTCTAATACCGGTGTTTTGTCTCTGTGAATCTATAAAAATGTGTCTAGGTGGGTATACAACCTATCTATTACTTTATGCATCTGGGAATCAGCATAGTAGTTTATAGCGGCTTAAAATATATGTGAAGGATACCTAAGTAGGGAGTTAGTCCTGATGGTCTTTATCGAGCAATAAGTAGGCACTAGATAGATGGATAGTTATCCATATAGACATTCAATTTTACAGCATGATCTAAGTATCATTACTAGCGCGACGTTTTTTCGGTTTTTTTGGTGTTTTCCAATGGAGAGGAGAGAGAGAAGGGGGGGGGTAGCGATATATCTCTCTGCCTTGTATTTGGTATCTCTTGCATCTACTTCTTCTCCGTCTTTTTTAGCTTCTCTTTTCTCAAATTTTCTTTGTTCTTTCCTGTTTTTCTGTTTTTCTGTTTTCAACCTCAGGATATTACATCTCAAGGACTATTATGTTTATTGAGAGTAAGAGACAGAAGGTTCGGAGAATGAAGGAGTGGGCTCTTTGGCCCTAGAGCTTTTATTGAATGAAAATATTCTTCAAGGGGAATGGGGAATAATGATGAATATGTCATACGGCTAAATTAAATCATCATTTATTTTAGCATAGGATTACCTGTCACCAAGTCCAGGTACATTGCGAAAGATGATAAAAAGAAGAGTTCTCCTGAGTCGGAAAAAAAAAAGACGTGGATTTCAGCAAGCCATTACGTCCGAAATGCGCGAGGAGACCAGATGAGGGAAAGGACTAGTAAATTGATATGATAGATAATTACTTGCTCTTATTTATACGTTGTCTTCGTATAGAAGATGAAGCTTGGGGGTGAAAAATGACAATCTGCAATACTGTAGCATAAGGACAGTACGAAGGAAAAATAGTCGGTAGTGTAGATTGGGCTGTCTAGTTTTAACTCCTCATCAAGTTTCCATATTATAACTTACGCAGTAGATATATGTTTTTGTGTTTTTCTAGATACATCGGTTAGAAGTCCTGTCATATGAACCTACAAAGCAATGCAAGGCGATGTAAATAGGAATGCTATATCATGCAAACGAGATCCTCAAGGATCTAGCTGAAAGATTCACGCTTGAACTCTGAGAATCCAAAGAATAAAGAACTATCTTTGACTTCAGTGTAAGATTGCAAATCCTTCAAGACAGTATCCCAGGTTGACATGTCGATTCGTGGGGCTCGTTCACAAAATGGAGACAACTCAAGATGATGATAGCAAGAAGGCTCTTTCTCCAGATCAATACTCTTTATTGTAACAAATTTTGACCTCAAGAGTCAACATGAAAGTATGTAGTCCTCGGAAAAATTCAAGCTAGAAGTTGGTAGCTGAATATACGAAGACCACGAGCCGTTGCATTTCCAACAAATTAGAAATTATTTGCACTTTCCGAGCGAGAAAGCTTCAATCATCTGATGCATCTATTGTTATAAGCAGCAGAAGTTCATTAACTGAAATTGGAATAGAAGCTAATTTACATCACAGATGGATACGAAAGTTGAAAGGTATCTCGAGGAATTTGCGGATACACCCTCTAGATCCCGCTCGTTGACACATAAAGATGAGTTCGGTAGAGGTGCAGCCACTTAGATCTGCAAATTTCATGATACATATTATATGCTGCTCACTGTATCCAAGCGTATCATAGCTGGTGTCCTATGAAATATCTACTTGTATTTGGTCGGGGTTGAGGAAACGTACAATACACGCACAGTCGTATAAAAACTTGATTGAAAAGGATTTTCTAGTGGCGCTTCCATTTTATGATTACTGTCAGGTGTTGAGCATAGTGAAGGTATTTTCTTGGTTCAAGCAGTAGCAGAAAATTGTCCGAGTTTATACCTCAGGGGCCGGCTAACAGCTTCTGAGCATACTGTGTCTGAACGGTAGTGGAAAGAGTAGCAGTATGTCCTTTTTGACTTTACATTACCGTAGGTATACTGTTTGATGATTTGATTACAGTTCAATTTAAACTTTAGTAGTTTTCTGACTCTTTGGTGACGTTTAAAAGTAAGGAGGTATTCTGACTGTCGCCCAAGTGCATATTCTCAGACAATACAACGCTTATGCACAGGTTTCTCCCACTACAAGGCCTTTATCGCAGGCTCTGTAAGTACTCTCAAATCGCGGGACATATGGTGAGTTGATGAAATGTCAGATCTATCATGGTCTTACTTGCTCAAGAATGTGCTCGAGAGCCTCTTAACTTGTGGGGGCTGGTGTCTTGACAGAGCACAACATTGCTATATTGCATCATAATGAAAGACGCAGCATGGTGAAAGGTATTGGTTCCAAATTTGAAGTATACTGTTCTTTGAGGCAGTTCTGAAATTGAATCCCCAAGCATTGGCCTAGATTGATGCGATTTGAATCTAGCTCAGATTTTACCCTCGGCTCTATTGTCACAAGCAACGGATGTGTGTGATGTCAAAGCAGATACAAACGACTACTCCGAGGGTGCATGATTTTTCCTATTACCTACTCACATGATTGTGATGTGGGACTCAGATGGGAGTTTCTCCTGGCAGGGGGTCAGTTTTCAGCTATTCAACAATGATTATTGTTCAGGTGAGCATGGCATGAAGAGTTTTCCTTGCGAGCTTGAAAGGTCACTGGAACACAAGAAATCTCAATATCGTACCATAGGCATTGAAAATACGGGATCTCAACCTAGGGTCCCTAAGACAATAATGAGGCCGAAAGCGCGTGGAATCGCTAGGGGCATGCAGTAGCTTGCTCCAAGATCCACTGCAAAGCACCCGTTTGGCCATCTCTCGCACACATAATTTGAGAAAGGAAGTATTGCTACCAGAGGTGCAAAGAGCCTGAGCATTTTTTGCGGCTCCCGGCATTGTTTGATGCTCAACCGGGTGTAATCATCGTTCATACTGTTAGGTAGCTGCTTTGATATTACAGCAAGGATCAAATTTCACCTGCAAGGGATTTCGTCTGCGAGGTACTTTCACACCTTAGACTATTAAGGTTAATTGCCATATCTAACTCATTATTCAACAGACGATTGTGGGGTAGGCCGCGTGGCGTTTTGATTGAATGAAAATGAGATTAGTCATTATATGGCGGCCCGTTCCGCCATATCAGTACGTATCCGAAACCATGCTACGTTATATAGCGAATAGCATCACGAACCATACTGTCGGTACTGATCCAAAGATGCTGGCCGAGGACCGGTGATACTTCCTACTTTCGCTTACCCTGGCTGACCCACTTTGTAAGCTTTATTGATTTGCAGGGCCGCAGATTGTCCAAAAATCTCGACCCTGAAACTCTGACATTCCCGTTACACCCGTTGTGACCCCATTGTCATCCTGCTGATCATGGCATAAGCATGCTTATTTTCAATAAGCTTTTAGGGGTAGTAGAGAATTTGCTGTCGGACAACTGCAACAAGGCGCTAGGTCCAATTGCCAAGACTTATAACCCCTTTCTCGGGCCCACAACTAAAGATCAGTGCTCGCACCAACACACCTCTGTGATTGGAGGGTGCGGCGCGAGCCGACTCCATACAGTCTTTTACTCCATTTGCAAGGTGCAATGCAATATAAACCCTCTAATGAGGGTGTGAACCGGTGACCGGAAAGGCTTTGCCGGGCCGGGAAAACTCCTGCAGTCGACTTGATACATCTTCGTTCTCGTACAACCAACTGCATAGTAATCATTTTTGGCCAATTCTACCTCATAAATCGTCCACCAATCTAGATTCGTGATCAAACAGGTCCGGAGAAAAGTAGCGCCATCTCGTTTATCAACACCCAAGCAACGCTTATCGTGGGTGTGATGATGTATGGGCGGTACAGTCGGAGATTGTGGCTTATTTGATGAAATTTGGATATTTAATTTATTGACCTCTCTATGCATTGCAGTGCTAATTCCACACAAAGAGGAGGCCTCGTTGTAGGTGTGCAGTTACCATTTCTCAACAAATTGGGGTGATTCCGGCACATGAAGCATTATGGATAGGAGCTACAGACAAGTGAAAGGGCATGCCTTTTCTTCTCTCCCAAATAGCATACGTCTTACATGACTTCCCTAAAGATACACGACTGTAATAGGCTCCGTGTAAAGCAGGAGGCAGGGTTAAGATCGACATATCTGTAAATTACACACTCGCAAACGTCCAAAATTCCAATCGCGGTGCATCTGAATTCAACGTCAGAAGTTGAAGTACACAGAAAGGAGATTTTATTCTACGATTTATTATTTTCTATGGATATTGTACAGATTCAAGACAATGAAATATTAGAGGCAAGATGTAAGTCTTTCCATGCTAATAAGCATAAATACTGGCCGTCTCCTTCACTTCTGCACACCCTGAGCATGATTTTTCCTACTAAGAAGATGCAGCAACACATACATACTCTCCTAAATCTAGATAGGCGCAGTCTGTTCCAATTTCAGGATTCCACAAATTGAACTTCGCCATCATTAGTACTGTGGTTTGAACGCAATGTGATGTAAACTTAAACTTACTTGAGCAGCAGTAATTCCGTAGGTTTCTTCGATTAAAGCACAATAGTCTCCTGAGACTACGAAATGAAATTTCGTACATGTCGCTATTGTCCCTGGCTCCAAGGGACTAGGGATAGGAGCTCCAACGCAAACGTAAGCTCCAAGTTCGAGATACAAACATGTGTTACCGACTCCTGGATTCCAGTCATTGAACTTTGCAAAGATTAGTTCTCAATATTCAAGCTCAATCATTCTCCGGAGGCATGAGTAGTAAATTACTGACCTGAGTAGCTGTAATGTCATAGTTTTCTTCTATTAGAGCACAATAATCTCCCGAAACGACCAGATGATACTCCGAGCAATTTGTAAATGAGCTAGGTTGGAGGGGCGTTGGATAGCTTAATGCAGACGAAGTACTGCTTGTGGTAACAGTGGAACTAGTAGCAGTAGCAGCAGCGGTAGTCGTATATGGAGCACCAACACAGATGTACTCGTCAAGGTCGAGATATGCACAGCCTGTTCCAACATGTGGATTCCACGCATTGAACTAATTGCAGCCAGAAGTTAGAGAGTTTACTATGCTTTCTAGGAACTTAATCTATCTCACCTCGTCCGCTGTAATTCCATATTCTTCTTCGATGGCAGAGCAGCTGTCGCCGGAAACAACGTAATGATAGGAGGTACAGCTTGGATCGGTACTTGGTTCCAACGGAGAGGGAGCTGTTGTTGTCGCAATTGTAGTACTAGTAGGCGTAGGTGTACCTGTACCTGTTCCTAGCAAGCTTACAGATGTACCTGTTGGTGAATATGCACTTGGCGTATTCAAAGGAAGATAGTCGATAGACACGCAATAGTAAAGCTCCGCAATCAGACTACAACCTGTACCAAGCTCTGTAACGATTGGGTTCTGCTTTAGTCAGTAGTGTTTTATTCACTAGCAATGTAAGGACATAAAAGGAAAATCTACTGATTCTGCTTACCCAGGTTTCAAACTCGACTTCCGTTATTCCATAATATGCCTCAATGTCGGCGCATGTTATAGAATAAGATTGCTGAACCCATGCACTGCAATCCTCAGATGCGCCAGGAGCAGCTGTCCCGGGGGGAGGCACCAAGTAGGCTCTAGCCTGTGAAACACTCAGAGCCAAGGTTGTTAATAGAAACAGCTTCATGATCCTTAAAGTTGGGAAGACAGAAGAGTGAGAAGAATGATGAATAACAACAGAGTTTCAGAATTTGAAGGGCTATGAGAAAAATCAAATGCTATTCATGCTGGGTATACCTACTCATAAAAGCAGGTCTATACATGTGTGCATCCGAGTCCGGAGATACAAATACAAGATAAATCTGAATTCTCCGATATACCATGCTTCTCAAGACCACAAATATTGCCAGGGCACTAAAATTGGCATGCAGAGTTTCTCAATAATTGAGCCCTTGAAAGAGCAATTCTGAATCCATAGTTATGTTCCATGTCAGGTGGGTCGCAAATTTGGACAGATGTGGAGAGGGGAAAGCTTATCATGCTGGCAGATCAAAGTGATCCACTGCGGAAATAACTCGCGAGGCCCATCTCGCTTAAATCTTGACCAGCAGTTCATTTGTTGTCCGCACGACAAGGGTTTTCTTTGACATCAACATCGGATATTAGTAGATGGCTACATCGATTCCAAAAAGCCGCGCAAAAGCTGCTGTACATTCAATATATTTCAGATCTAAATGTGGTACGTAGAGCAAGATTTCAATTGATAGCTGGTTATACACGTCAAACCCTGAGATGCACATGGATCAAGTCTATTTGGAAGGCAAAGCTGATTTTTAATTTGTGTAATTATCTAAGTTTTACCAGAAACGATCAGGACTAGATTCCAATTTGATAATCACGCAACTTCTTTGATCCGCTCTTTGTCTCTGTGAAATTCAATCCGAGGTGTCTTGAATTTATCATCTAGCCCATCTTGAAAGGTAAAGGCATGATCCGACGAAAGCAGACCCCTTATGCCTGGCCAGCATTTTTGATGGCATCCTTCGCAATTTGTGGTAAGCCCGCTTCCAAGTACAGGGTAGCATCAGCGCCTGCTGGCGGGTTTTGGTATACATAGGCGGCCATGGCCAAGTAGACAAATGATTCAGGATTGTTAACAACATCGGAGTTACCGGCGATGGAAGCGGAACTAGCATCTCCTAAAGGATCTAAAGTAAATTGACCGATTAGCAAGCATTCCGATTAGCTAAGTCACAGGCAGCGGCCCACAAGACTAAAGAAGAAAGGACCATACAGAACGGATCGCGTGTGCTTTGCTCTGAATCAGTGAGATGAAAGAGTTCGTGATATAATGTGGCACTTAGAGGAAGAAGTCTGTCCAAGTCTTGCCCGATTAAAGTGGTTGAAGTGGAAAGCGAGGATACTGAATGAAGGACACTAGGTCTCGCCTGACCAGTGGGATCAAAAGTACGAGGACAGAAGTAAGTAAATCTATCGTGTGTCCCGATTTTGAAATCTCCAACTTGACTTGTAGTTGATCTTCGGCTAGTAACAGCGTAAGTGGAAGTATTAGGATCACACAAAGCTGGCTTATCCTCAACCATGTAAGATTTGAGAGCATCGATGTAGTAGGCTATAGCCCCTGCTTTGGCCGCCAGACTGGGGAGTAAAGATCCGAGTGTCCAGTAGTCGGTGATGTCTCCATTTTCATCCTTTTGCTTAGCAATTTCTTTTCCATTCTCATCCTTAGCAGGCTGATCCCAAGGAGCTCTGGTTGCAAAGGCATCACCGCAAAATATCCAAGGAGCAGCCGAAGTCAAGGGATCTTCCAAACCACCTCCATTCAGTAATTGAGAGACGGCGGCCAAACGTTCTTATTTGATTAGTTAGTAATATTTCAGAAAAATGGCTGACCAGAAGTATGTACCTCCCACTTTTTCCCAAATTGATTCACTGCTGAATTTTCTGTCATATTCTCCAAACTCATACACCCACTGGATACTCATCCATGCAGTGAAAAGAAGCCGGGATCCCGCATCGTCGTAAGAGTTAGCATAAGCTGTAGTTACTGCATTATGCAGCGCCACAAACTCTTGTAACCAAGCATCAATCGTTTCGGTTTGAGAATAGCAGCCTCCTGGAGTAGATGCTGAGCCTATAGAGAATATGTTTGTAGTCAAGGGTGCGCTAGGCACTGTCGGGTTACTGATCTCCACTCGACCAAAGAGAGTCTTTGTCGAATTCAAAAGAGTGGCATCCCGATAGTCTGGCAAGTTGGCAGCACAAAGACTGAAGAGACTAAATAATGGAAGAAATAATGGCCGATTTGAATACATCTTGTGTTGATGAAAAGATGTGAAAGAAATGGCGTCTCTAATTGCTCTCAAAAGCGTGAGAAACAGATACCCGAGTTAATGTGATATGTTAGTACTGAAGGAATCACGTAACTTTATTAACAAACGTCAGCTCAAGGTATCTTTAGAGGCTCTCGTTTTTTGTTGCATTTTGCATGGCTCCCTTGCATGTCACAGGGTACGCCGAGCCCAGAGAGCGGTGCCAGAACTACAATAAAGTGAACCCACTGAAGGATATCCTGGTACTTCGAATAAAACCGGACCGCTTCACATGTTAGTATTTTGGGAAGTGCAGCATCCCAAAGTAAAGTCTAAATTTATTGTCTGCAAGGAAGAAAGCCAAAATCGGATCATCACACCCATAACCTAGCAAGTATCGGTATATCTACCTAATCAAGCCTTATTACAACGCTTTCCTCCTTGATGAAGTATTCTGGTCTGAAAGCCGCATTTCTTTGATGAGCTAGATGAAGCTAGCTGGAAATTCATTTGTTTAATAAAGATTATCTCCATGCCATATTAGCACTTTTAGGCAAGTTGAAAATTTAAAGTTCCTTGCATGATTGCCCGTCTATACGACTGCAAGAACTGCTGACCGTGGATATAATACTGGAATTTGGATAACCGGAGAACATAAGCGCCGCAGAAGATTGGAAACAATATATTAGGAATGATATTGTAGATTGCCGTGTCCCAATTATTGGCCAGATTTTCAAGGGGCCGACTGATGCACTTTAGTGGGACTAAATCCTGAGCATCAAGGTCCCCATTGCAACCGAGCAAGTCCCAAAATTGGCTCTTTGCATCATCATAAAGTGTCAATTTACAGACAGAGTAATGATTTCGGTCGTTCATGAGGATGTACGACCGAGAATGTAGCGAGCTTGCCCGGATACATCTTTAGTCATTCTTACCTAGATTGCAAGAATGCTCCAAAAATACGAACTCTGAGGGATGAATCACCACCTTGAAAGCGGCCCTTGTAAATTGTACTTCTCTTGAAGCTTGCTTTTGAAGGCCACTGAAGTTACAGTACATTTTGCAATACCCCCATGCATGACTAGCCGCTTAACCGCTCCGAAGCAATTGTCTCACTCATCAACTGTCAGAGATACTAGACACTTAAAGTGGGTAATAGGCCGCTGAGAAACCTTAAAAGCAATGCAAAAGGGAAATTTTGTCCTACCGAGATACTTCCACCCATCCTGTTATTTCCAAAAACCCATGCGACGTGTCTCATCACACTATATATGACAAGAGGAGAAAGTTAATCCACATGCTATTTACCAGACCGAACAAAACTTCATCTGTGCGTGCACTCTTGAGAAATCACGAGGTATCAGCATCTTCTCATACCTCATAATCTTTCTCAAATATATAGAAATTTAGTTCGCTCCTCTGCCAGTCTTTCATATTGTGAGACAGTTCGCTCTTATTTTATCTTGAACTACTTTGAGACAAAGACTTCCTTCACTGCTCAATTAATTTTGCTTCCAATATTCAAAATGAAGCCTTCTCGCATGGGGCTGTACATCTCCATGATAGTCGTTTGGCATCTTCACGGCGCTCTGGCAATGAATTCAGCTCTTGCCGCGGCAGCTAGTAGCTCCTTGCAGGCATATCTAGCGAGCTCTCCGTTTACTACTCGCTCTGCACCAGCGCCAACAGCAACAACAAACTTGACAGCTCTCAGAGCCGCTGTTCTGGCGGGTAACTACAGTTCCCGGCTTGATTCCGCGACCAGAAATCGTTGTCCTCAGCCATGCACCTCAAACTCTAGTGATTGGTATTTGTATCACAGTCTTGACCGTCTTGCTGTGTGCAACAACACCATGCTTCTAGATTTTTCGTTGTTCAACCAAATTGACGACCCTAAAACGCATGTGAGCATTGCTGCTTGTACAGCCAATATGGAATATACCAGTTCGCCGGTCACAAATGTTACCTGTCAGTCCAATGCCGTACAACAGACTGAGGTGACATCATCCTTACAAATGGCTTCATCCGGTACTCTTTCAGCAAGTGTCTCTGATGTAGTTGCTGCTCTGAAACAGCTGCAGATCTTTTCTACTTCAGCTATTGACCTATGCGACGAGACTATCAATTTTGCATACTCTGGCTCGGCTGCCGTGGGCATTTATGTGGGATCCGGGCTTTCGAGTCAGGGCGTGATTTCTTCAATCATTGGCAGACTTAGCAGCCAAATTCAAAGCGATGGCAATGTGGCCGAGAACTTACTGGTTCAGCTTTGTGATAACAGTACGGCTCGTTATTCAATGGGAATCTTTGTCAATACCAACTCTGATATCTCCTCTGTTCAACTCGGGGTGCAATCTTGGAAGAACAGTAGTTGCATCACCTACGTTGATGGATTTGTTAACTCAACCTGGCAAAGCGTGAAATTTCTTGCGCCATCCCTCTTGAACAGTAACACGTCTGCGAGCGTCAACACGATCGGGAAAAACGTTACCACGCTGAGTAGCCGGTCATCACTACGTAGTAGCCATAAGCTCAACTTGCGCGACAGTTGCACCACTGTGAAGGTAGTAGCTGGAGATACATGTGCCACACTTGCTGCTGAATGTGGTATTACACCGGCTGCATTCTCTCAGTATAATCCCAGTGCGACTGAATGCTCTTCACTGACTACAGGCGAGTATGTTTGTTGCAGCGCTGGGACACTTCCGGACAACACGCCACAGCCGAGTGCTAATGGAGATTGTTATGCCTATCTGGTGGTAGCTGGAGACTCTTGTTCTTCTCTTGCAGCGAGCTATGATATAACCGAAGATGATATCATGACATGGAATACCAATACGTGGGGCTGGAACGGCTGTTCAAACTTGCTTGCAGGGAACAACATGTGTCTTAGTTCAGGCTATCCTCCTATGCCTCCCAACATAGCAAACGCAGTTTGTGGTCCACAAGTAAACGGAACAGCCACAGCCCCTCAAGGAAGTGATCTGAGTACTTTGAATGAATGTCCCCTGAATGCCTGCTGCGATATTTGGGGCCAATGCGGGACTACTACGGAATTCTGTACTCCCTCTAATTCTACCACGGGAGCGCCTGGCACTGCGGCCTCGGGGCAAAATGGCTGCATCTCTAACTGTGGCACTGATATATCTATAACTGATGCTCCATCAGAGTTCTACTCCATCGCGTATTTTGAAGCCTTTGATTGGAGTCGTCCATGCTTGACCATGTCAGTCAACGATATCAATACCACAGCGTATACGCATATTCACTTCGCGTTTGCCACTCTTAATGCTGACTTCTCTATCAATGTCACCTCCATTGCCGACCAGTTGCCCTTCTTACAAGGCTTATCGGGTGTCAAGCGAATTATATCTTTCGGTGGATGGGCCTTCTGCACAGATCCGAGCACGTACATGATAATGCGAGACGCGGTAAGCACATCGGAGAATATTGCGACTTTGGTCAAAAATGTTATTGCTTTCGTAGAGGAGTATGATTTGGATGGCATCGATTGGGATTGGGAATACCCCGATGAACCGGATATTCCAGGTATTCCTGTTGGAACTGAGGCGGATAGTACTGGTTATTTCGTACTATTAGATGAGCTCAAGGCCAGTATGCCGACCGGAAAGACAGTGTCAATCACAGCTCCGGCTTCATACTGGTATCTGCAGCATTTTCCCATCCAGGCAATGAGCGAATTCCTCGACTATGTCATGTTTATGACATATGATCTTCACGGGCAGTGGGATTACGGCAATGTAAATTCGGATACGGGATGCTTAGGAGGCAATTGTCTGAGATCCCATGTTAACATGACAGAAACTATCAATGCGCTCTCTATGATTACCAAGGCCGGCGTCCTCTCTAACATGATTGCAGTGGGGGTTTCGAGTTACGGTCGCTCCTTCGAAATGACTACTCCTGGTTGCTGGACGGAGCTTTGTACTTATACAGGACCTCTCTCGGGAGCTACCCCAGGACCCTGTACCGATACAGCAGGTTATATCGCCGACTATGAGATTGGCTTGGTCTCCTCTGAGAATCCTACAGCCGATTTGCTCTGGGACGAAGCTTCCTATTCGAATATAATGGTTTACAATCAGACACAATGGGTGGCTTACATGAATGACACAAACAAGGCAGTGCGCCAGCTCTTGTACAAAGATCTCAGTCTCTTTGGAACTTCCGACTGGGCAGTAGATTTGCAATCTTTGGATGGCACTGGCGAAAGTTCATCATCATCATCAACTTCTTCTTCAATCTCTAATCTCAACGAGACAGTTTACATAAGTCCTGATATTTGGTCTTCAGAAGACCCTGTGGTGACTGCCTTACCCGGTGACGCTCGTCTGGCCCCCGATGCCTTTGTCAAGTACCACTACGATCACTTTCCCACTATGGACTACCACAGTATCATATTCAAGCCTGACGACACTCACGAGCACTCTTACTGATGGCACAACTTCCACATACCCATGGTTTGTATATGTATCAATGCTAACGGTTCTCACGATTCCTGCTGGTGAGTAAATAACTTCTCAATTTCCATTGGAATATCGCTACCGTCTGACCCTCCACTAACTCAATTACCAATGATTCAGTAACGACAACTGCTATTCCTGTATGGGGTGTATCTTTGGGAGCAGATTTAACAGATGGTCCAATTATCTTGACCAGTTCTGTACAACCGGATCCCTTCGGTGTCATCATCACTCCGTATGTTAAGTTCCTCTCGCAAACGTAGGATCTTTACTGACTGTGTTGTTCCTCACAAGGGTTATTGATGGCACCACTTCTATTCTTGGCGCAGTAGAAACCACCACTAGTCCAGGAACAGCCATTGTCTGGGGTGACATCACTTATGACGCTCCTACGCAAACAGAAACACTAGGTGGGAGCACGACCATCATCGGGGGAACCACCTTGTCCCCAACGGTTATCACAGTCACACCAAACCCACATCCTACCACGAAAGCTTCGACGACAGATTCAAAGTTAAATTCGAAAACAAATTCCTGGAAATCCGGCAACCCACCAACACACACTACTGCCGCTGGATGTCCGGGGTGTGGTTTACCTTGTGAGTTCATTTCTTGCCCTGTGGTTTTTCTTATGAAGGACAAAATACTGACGCAAGGAAAAAATTTCAGGCATTTTATTCTGTGACTCTGGCTGCCCATTCTGTCCACCGTCAATCTTCAGTAATCAGGGTTCAAGTGCCGGTAGCGATGGCTCTTCCACTGCGACCGAAACAAAAAGTGAATCGAGCACTACTACATCTGTCCCTGCAACCCTGCTGTTAGTCACTGATACTCCTGATGCGTTTCCTTTCACGTACGAAGATGCGGCTTCCCTCTCCTCATTATACATCGAAGAAGAACCTGAATGGGAAAGCTTGTTTTCAATCACGACGGGTACAACAATCTCAGCATCTACCACAGCTCCAGTGTCGACTGTCACAATCCCAGACGTTACTGTAACTGTTACACCAACGCCTGTCGCCGACTGTGCCTTTTGGGACGACACAATTGCTTATCAGTTTGAGATCTACGACATTGCAGGATGGGCAACTGATGGTGGAAAATCTCTCAAGACCCAGGAAGATGGCTGCGGTGCTCTCACGGGTTGGGACTGGGTTGCTGCTTCAGGTACAACTAGTGCATATGTGCACTTCTACCTCCCCACTGTCATCAAAGCTGGCTGCGTGGAACGAGCAATTGTGTCAGCCGGTGGGCCAAAGATATCATGCGTTGGAGAAGGCTTGCCTCTCAAAAGATCCTTACGGGAGCGAGACTCGGTTCATACCGCGCCTTCATTCTTGCCCATGACGGAAGATCAGCGCGAAATTCTATTAAGCGTTTATGGTAATACGACTGAGCACCATCAGTATATTCCAATGGTTTGGAATGCCACAAGCTCATCGACAACCACTTCTTAAGTAGGGTAGGATTAGATACGTAGTCATTTGACAAACAATTCAAAAACTCATGTTCCAGTTGAATGATGGGACAATCAAGGATCAATATAAGTAGTCGTAAAATCGTAGTTTAATTACATATCAAATGGTCAGAACAAAAAAACTTGATTGAATTTTTGTCTAGTCGTGTCGTATTAATTCTTCCGCTGCCTCGAATTACAGCCCGTAGACTTGCATCTACGGTCTGCTCTAACCTACCTATTTATCAATTTGAATGTCTTTTACTTGTGACTGGCGCCATCTGCTTTTATGATTCCAATAGAATCAAGATTATTTTCACCAAATACCCAACTGAATTCAAAGGATGATTCAGTTCATCCTAGTATCAAATCCAGCAGATCTTCTTCTCTCTCCCTTTCCCACACCTCTTTCACTACGCACCCATTACCCCTTCGATACGCAATACCATTTTCCCACTCCACCCATAATACATGATAACAATCTTGACGCGTGGTGTGATCAGGAAACCAATCTTTGACTTCTTTCTCCTCCTCGCCACTCTTCGTGTTGACGCCAAACCACCCTTGAGATATAGCAACAAGTTCAACGAGAGCTCCAGTCGTTGTATGTTGCGTGAAATGAGCTCTATCACTTTCACACATAAGCGTTAGGAAACCGACGATTTCTCCATTCGAATCTTGAAGCTTGATGTTTGTGAAATTCGCATTATCTTTGAACTCAGACGAAGATGAAGACTGCTTTTCTGCTATTGTAGAAATATCTGGAACCCCATGTATGAATGCTCTCGAGGTTTGACAGTAGAGAAATTGCGTTTGCAGCTGTACAGGATGCTGTTTTTTCGAGTCTAGAACCGGAACTGGATATTTGTACCATCTATCCGGAGAGTTTGAATGCCAATAGGCATATTCTTGCCCGTCACCCGAATACGCAAATGTGTTTAGATGAGCAGGATCACCACAGTCCCAGCCAAATCGGGTTCGCATCCAACCTTTAAGAGGCGCCTGCGTGATATCTTCGGCTAAAATCTTATACTTGTACCACGTCGATTGAAGTTGTCGTCTGTTTGTCGATTTAGGATGGTTCATTGTGTACCATGTGGTAACAGGTTTACGGACACCTTTTATATATTCAGCTCTCTTCCACGAAGTAGTTTCAAACTCGCAATCGTCTGTAAAACAGGCGCCTACCTGCCATCCAAGAAATGACCAGCTTGGAAGCTGTGATGCCTCTTTTTTGGTAGAGTGCCGCCTCTCTCCAAACCCAATTGGGTTCCACATCAAACCAATCTCAAAGAAGAGTTCGGGGACACCGTATAATAGACCGCCTTCAAATATCTGGCTGAGTCCCCATTGAATGCCAGAAAAGGCTGCTAAAGCATCATCAGGAAATGTGAGAGTTTTTTGATTGAACTCCCGTAACAAGCAGATTAGGTTTTTCATATCTGGAAAGGTGGGAGTTGTGAACAGGTCTGGGCATTCCCATGGCTCTCTTGTTCGCACCTTGTATGGCGGTAGATCGGGAATCAATTCCTCACTCCAGGTAGACGTGCTGCATTCCCAATAAACTGTTCCATTTTCAAAGATAATACGCCGTTTGGCACAAAGATACTCTTGGTGAGTCCAAGCGCGTGAATGATAAAAACGATTAGTCTTTTCAATTCTGTTTCTGTGTTCGATCAACTTTATTGGTGGTCCCATAGACATTACGTTTTGTTTGAAGTCTCGTTGGGGAGTAATTCCTTTGAATCCTCGAAGCCCGTGATTGGCGTCAATGCCATCGGTAGCTACAATTGTGATACCTAAATGGATTAAGCTAAATTCGAACCACCGAGGTGCGATCTCCCATTAGAAGGGTCAAACTCACAAGAAGTGGTGTATATTCTAGCCATGGAATTCAACTCGGTTTGCAAAGCTTCTGCGTCGTCTTGAACGATACATAATATATCAACCCATAAGTATCGCTCTCCAATTAGCCGGACAACATCAATAGCATTTTTGATCGTCATGGGTAATTTCTCTGCCACAGATCCTTTCGAGAGAACTCCTGACTCTTGTAGCCGATCGATGTTACCTTTCTCGCTGTAGAAAGATACAGTTTCCCCCCGAATATAGCTCAATGTAACAAATCTTGAATGCTCACGACCAGGCACAAGACATCCAGCCACAGTATCAATCAACCATGTCGGCTGGATTGCATCCATACGTGTGAGTTTCTTGGGATGCTCGCATGCAGTTCCATGATGTTTGTTACACAAATCTTTCCAATTCAGAATAATCTCCTCATCAATCCAGATAGGATCAAGAATACGTGCACGTCTCGAATTTGGATATTCATCATTCTTCTCATGAACAAATTCAAAGCGACGTCCTAATGAACCTGTCCCGTCCCGACTCAATCTTAGCACTATGGATGATGCCCTTTTGAACATGCTAATTTTAAACTCGGAGACGTTTTGAATTGCGGGGCCATCTGGGTCGAATTTTGTGATCCATCTTCGGTGAGGACATTCCGTGTCGACAAGTGAGGAGACAGATCCTAATATAATATGGTCTCTTTCAGTACCTGCGTTGGAGAATTCGATAATTTGCTCGCACGTTGCACATGTCGTCAATGTTCCACTCATGATGAGTAGGCAATGAGCGATCTTGATCTGCTTGGGCCGTTATCCAAAGTGGGTTGTTGTCTCCGAACTGCTTGTATAGAGCGCGTATAATATGGATAGCAAATTGGATGATTGAAGGCTAATGATTAAAGATTGCAAATCTCTCATCGAGCACAGCAACACCACAGGATGGTATGAATATGAGTAACTGTAAAGCTTGATCTTGAAAACATACCCCGAGGTGACGTGTAATGTTGGTATCATGTGACACATGTGCACCGACCTTTTAGAGAACATGATTTTTCCATAATCGTACGATTAAGAAGACTGGGGATTGAGTGCCATCATCTCGCCAATCAATCAAAATCATAAATTGCAGACGAACGAGACTTGAAATTCAAGACGCTATGTCGAAGACCGAGTTTTGAATTACTCTAAGCCTTGATAGTTGGCTCTTTAAACTATTGATTAGCTCTTGGTCGAGAAAACAAGTATATCTATATAGCTAGATAGGTGCTAGTATTCTTGGCGAGGAATATACTAAGGACAAATTAGTACACGAAAACCTTTATTTTGGACAGTTTCTAAAAGAGATGTATCATTGGTTTCAACTTGAATATAGCAATTCAGTAATCTTCCTTATGTGTTTCTCTGATTCTAATCGAATCGTCGGATACCCACAGTCGATTTCAGGGGTCCATACAACACATGACGAGGAGAGTACAAATATAGTTTCTCTCTACAACTTTAGCTCTTCTCTATAAAGTTTACAACAATCAATGAAACTATCCAAAACACATCATCCCAAACATCAATCCAACCTAAAAATTTATACTTCCCCCTCTCTTCATTCCCCCTCTTCATTCCCCCTCTTCATTCCCTCCCTCCTCCCCTTTTCAAACTATCTCATAATAATACATACATACATACATACATACATACATACATACATACATACATACATACATACATACATACATACATACATACATACATACATACATACCTAGGTAGAGCAGGTATCTTCACATCTACATCTAGACTTCTTAATAACTTCAATCATTTCATCTCACCCCTCCACATCTCACTCCTCTACATCTCACCCCTCTAAACCTCACTCCTCTACATCTCACTCCTCTACATCTTACCCTTTTCAAACTTCACCTCATCAACTCTCACCCCTCTAAACCTCCAACTTCACCTCATCTCTACATCTCACCCTTTTACAAATAAATCAAAGTCAAATAAATCAAAGTCAAATAAATCAAAGTCAAATAAACCATCACAACCACAACCAAACCCACAACCAAACCCACAACCAAACCCACAACCATAATCCATAAACAAGCACTCAAGCACTCAAGGACTCAAACACCCAGATATCAGATACCCAGAAATCCAAATAAAATACCCCCAAAAGATAAACAATCACCACTTCAAAATCTCTTAATTATCCATATCTACAATTTAATCTACATTCCCCTCATCCCCCCTCACCCCCTTCACCTCTCCCCTTTCACTCCTTCTCCCTTCCGATACCCTCTTCCGACACTCCAATCTATTAAGGCACCCACACACCCGCCCCCTTAATACAACCGAACACAACCAAGCACTAATATCTCCCCCAAAATTCCATCTTTTTACTTCCCTCCATTTTCCTATACATCTTTCCCATTTCCCCATTTTTCCATCCCAAACGCCATGAAGCAAAAAGACCACACCACACCACTCCACACCAAGCCCATCAATCAAATTAACTACGTCCAAAATCTTCCACTAGGTACACTTACTACTAGGTATTTCAAAATAAGTATAAATGTACTGTAGACCGATAAATCTCCTTCATACATGCATACATACATAAATATAATATGCATCCATCCATTCGTCCATTAAATACAACCACCATGTCGTAGCCCAGTGCAAGAATTGCAAATAGCATTCCATCATCCAAACACATCTAAAACAAGAAATCTTCCATTCGACTTCAATACCCTCGTAATCAAATCCTCACTCGCTATCCAGCAGTAGTCAAGACATAACTTGTAATAGCACTCATCCTCTCACTTGTCAACTTCAATCCAATCCTCAATAATTCCTGTGCAACTTCCTTATCCTTTTCTTGCAGATCCTCCCAATCCTTCTTATCCATTAACCATGCCACGCAATCTCTTTCTGCCACAACTGTAGCCGTACGATCAGTTTCAGAAAAAAATGGCAATTCTCCACATGTCGTTCCAGCAACTATACTTTCAAAGTAGCGACCTTGAGGTAATTCATAATCAGCACGAAGAATACCTTCTTCAAGGAGATAGAAACCCTTTGCAGGTTCGCCACGACGGTAAAGTGTTGTGCCTGCGAGATATTCTTTACGAGTAAAGAACGGAATGACACGGAACCAGAAATCTTCATTTTTATTGGTGAGACCTTGGAAAGTTTGAAGGATTAAGCGAAGGGGTTCTTTGAAATTAGAATATTTAATGTCAGGTACGGTAGTTTCTTCCAAAGCATTAGTAGCCATTCGGAAAAGTTGACTGCGTCTTGGAGAACTGAATTGAGTATCGAAAGAATGTGAGAAGGATTTGCCGCGACTTCGACTTGAGGGTACTTCTAGATGATCGGTTGCGCCATTGCGGTTGGCGCGAGCTTGTTGACTGGCGTAAAGTGTTTTCAATAATTCGTTTTCGCAACTCTCTAATGCAGAATTGAGATCTTGAAATAAGGTCACTTCGTTACCATCGTCAATCGCTAGGCCTTGGCCAAGACCAACGGATCTAAGATGACTTCCGATAGGCCCTTCTGGATCCACACCGCTAAGAGATAAAGTGACACCCTTCTTGCTGAAGATACGATTTAATCGTAAAAAGGCCTCGGCAGCAGAATAATCAATTCCTGTAACATGGTAGAGATCAAATATCAAGAAACGTATTGGTCTTTCGGTAAATGCTTCATCCTCGACCAAAGCACGAATACGTTCCTCGACACTGACGATGGTACCAAAGAAAAGATATCCGGCCAACTTGGTGACATGAATTTGCTGACCCACGTCTCGAAGGTAGCGAGACTGGGTAGCGTTCCTACGAACAGTGGATCCAGCTATCTCACCCGAGTAAGATGCTCTCACTGCGGGGATTCTAGATGTCTGAACTACCAAGGATACAAACGCAAGACCAATGCCAAGGAAGATTCCAGCAACGAAATCATAGATACCCATGGTAATGACTATTATGCATACCTAAAAGAAGTTAGCTTTCATCTGAAAGTGGCAAACTCAAATGTAGTGAGAACCCGAAGAATGTTTAAACTTACTGTCAAATACTCAAGGGGCTTCAACTTCTTCCTTGGTACCCACACAGCCTCAACCAAAAGTTCGAAACCAAGCACAAAGATGAGAGCCCCAACCATCATAACCGGGATGTACCCGATTAAGATTAGTCCATACATCAAAATTCCAAAAGTAGCAGCAGCAAGTAGAATACCAGCTAAACGATTACCACCTGATCTCATAAATAGGATGGAGTTGGTATAGACCAAATAATTCTGAACACTTCCTGCAAATCCAGATAGCATATTGGAGATGCCATGTGCAATTAGTTCTCGATCCAAGTTAAGATGATCCTCACCAACGTTGATGGCCAATGCTGGAACATTGATAGGAACATGCAAAAGTCCAAAAAATGTCAAAGCAAACATAGCAGGGACCGTTTCGAGAATAGCATCCCAACGAACGAGGTGGAATTTGTACAAGGTCCAGAAATACCACCATGGTTCATCAGCTTCAGGACCTTCAAAGATCCAGCCATTTCGACGTAAATTGGGTACTTCTAGTTCATCCAATGAAAGGACAAAAAAGTAGAATACTGCTGGAATAGTCATGATAACGGCTGACAAATAAAATTTCGAGGTAATTTTAGTTTGCGACCAGACAATGAAAAGAGCAATGGAGAAGGGAATAACCCATAGGGCAATTGTATCTGGCTCGAACATCTTGTGTAGAGTGTTCATGTCATAATTCAAATTTCCATCCAGGCGTGCTGTTACCTCAAATCCAGTAGCAATGAGGAACCAACCAACGCCACCAATGCATCCAATGAGTATATGTCTGGGAATAAATCCAACGATGTAACCAAAGCCACAAGTTCCCATGAGGAAGAATACAATACCTGTTAAAATGGAACTAATCGCATATGACGTGATAGTTGTCGCGATGACGGCTTCAGGATTATCTTCGCCAACCACTTCCATTATCGTAAACGCCATTTTATGAAAAAATGGCACAACTTCTATCATTTCACTACCAATACCTCCTTTGAATGTACTCATGCCGCATGAGAACACCAATTGCGAAATTATTGTACTCACGTAGAAAATGGAGATGCCGGCAGCACCAAGTTTTTCGAAAATTGGTTGTCCTAGAGGAAATAAGATCTATAGCAAAGGAATATTAGCATGTAATACTTATGATCTTGATAAAAAAATTCAGAATTCGTGGAGGAAGAATTTGCGATGTAGTGATGAAAAGGTAGAATGAGAGGTGAGAGTGATGGTAGAAGCGAATTCCAAAATGGGAGCCCACGTCACCATGTCTCGGAATCGTGACAAAGTGTGATAAATAATTAAATAAATAAAAAACATACCATCCCATATGATAATGCATCAAGAATATTAAGCAACATTCCCAAAAGTACTGATGGAAGAGAGTGAGCGGGTGCAATAACACAGTTCTGCCATATCGCCATTTTATCCCAGCGCTTGGGGTTGAAAGCAGTTTCGACAACGACCGTGCCTCGTTCCCTGGTTGACTTCAGAACATTCCGTAACTTGGGCCAACTTGGACTTCTGGACGTCTTTAAACTTTCGAGATCATGATCCCCTCTTATCCAATCGGGGTGAGAATGTGAAGATGAGACTTTGGATAACAAGGGTGTACGTTCTGACGAGTCCATCTTGACGCCCTGCGATGTAATTATGAGGCGGCCGTCTCTCGAATTGGAATCGCCTTGTTCGTTCTCAATCGCCCCATAGCCCAAGGTTCCATTTTCATTCGGCAGTGATGTGCTAGGAGGAGAAGTTCTCAGCATGTTCGTTATGGCAGATGCGCTATGTGGAAGGCTGCTTGTGGAGCCCTCTTCTGGGGTAACTGGCTCAGACACTTCTTCTATCGTTTCGTGACGTGATTGTTCGATATCTCGAGTTGATCTTGACTCGTCTTCACCTCCATTGAAGTATGATTCGAGGTGCATCTGATGGTTCGTACGTGTTCGGGTCGGGGACGGAGGACCTGGGGCTGGTGTGTCGGACAGGGCATATGACGCAAGTTCGGCCGTATCTTCTCTAACGCTGCGGGCATACTGTGCGCTGTCTACAAGGACTATGACGATATCAGATCATATTCACCTTCGATGAGCTCATCGGAATCTATCAGGTAGTACTTACCTGGGTCTCCACGATAGGAGAGATGAACGAAAGAACGTGTCGGCTGGTATTGGTGTGAAGCGCCGGAAGTATTAGTGTGTGAATTCTGCTGTGCAGATTGGCCTCGAAAGGAACCGTGATTCAAGTCGGATGGCAGATTAGAGAGACCATCTTGCGAAGCCGACGCATGAGGGATCAGACGGGGACTGGAGTATGATGAGACGGAATCTCCACGACGCCGGGATGGCGCAGCGGCCGGTGAGGGGAATGACATTATTTCCAATTCCAATGGCTATGTACAAGCTAAAGAGTAAAGGGAAGGATGGTATGTGTATGTGTATATGTATGTGTACGTGTATGCGAATGTGTAAGTGGTATGGTAAGCTAAGTTCCAAATGCCGTATCTGCCTCACGCTCGCAGAGCGCCAAAGCCAGGACGACGGGGAAGAATAATATAATGATGTAAATGGAATGTGACGAATGAAAATGAATTATGAAAAAGATTGGAAAGTCTAGATAAGATGTTTGCTACTAAATTTTTAGTTTCCCCTAGTTCACTTGTAGTTTGATGGGTGGAAAATCTGGGAATTTCCTTGTATGAGATTAATTGGGTTTGCGGTGGAGTGGAGAGATCCAAGGGAATGAACAAATGAAAGTTAATTGTGCGTTTGTGAGGACGTTGAATGTAGATAAATTTAGAATAGGAATATATCGAATAGAGGTAATAGTTACAAGATCTAGTGTGCATGACGGTTTTCCCAAGAAGACATTGAGAGGATGAGAAGATGAGAAGATGGGATCCAAGAAATGTATGTACGAGTACTTAGGTAGGTAGGTAGGTATGTAATGTGCATGTTTGCGTGCTCACCTCATCTATCTCTCATGGCAAGAATTTCTTTTTTTCTTTCTCTCTAATTACTAGGGGAAGATAGCTTTTCCTGGATCTTGAAGACGGGGGAGGGATGCCTCGGACGCATTGCATTGCATTATTATAGTTTGCATATCAAGTGCGAAGGCAATCCAATGACCATTGATCTTCTCCACTTATACCTTGACCACAGAGACGCAGGTAACAAGTCCGTGAAGCCGTTCACGCCGTTCACGCCGTGCAAGTTCAACTCTCCAGCAAGCATGGAAGTTCTCTCTCAAGTCTCGAACACCCCGAGACACCTTGTCGTCAACCCCTCCCCTGTTGAAATTTCTCCTCTGAATGAGAATTATCTGATCAATCACCGTCAGTGGCTCAAAAGGGATAGAAGGTGGGGTTAGCGTCACTACCGGAATGTTTGCCTGTGGCCTTTATGTTACCGTACCACTTTTCGCCTTTGATATATTAAACCAGGATGCTGAATTCGGTATCCCATTTTCACCAATCATTTGATATGTGCGGAGTACGAAGTATGGATTCAGTGTTGCAGGTACGAGAGCAGAGAAAGTGTTTTACGATGTACCGGTATATTGTTATTAGAAGAATTTATATCTAATTCTACTACCCATATACCTACTACTCCTCTAGATGTCCATTCGATCAATCAATCAACCATCATCTTACAGTTACAGTCATCCCTCGTCATCCCTCATCATTCAATCATCATCTCACAATCATCTCACAATCATCTCACAATCATCTCACAATCATCTCACAATCATCTCACAATCATCCCTCATCATTCAATACCTATCTATCTTCACTCAACCCAAATATCATGTGACTGCACCCGTCGCTATCCCCCCTTCATTTGCATCCTGTGTGGTAATGGCGGTAGGTGGTGCGAAAACGGCTTCACTTACGCCACAAATCACACAGCCAAGTTTTGGACCATGCAGGTGCTCGCCATGGTCTTCCGTTCGCTTTCGCTTTCACTACCTACTCCGTAGTATTCCTGTCTCCATATATTTTAGTCAAAAAGAATACTCGAAACTAATCATGGAAATCCAGATTAATCAACATCCATCCATCCATCCATCCATCCATCCATCCATCCATCCATCCATTCATTCACTAGCTACATACTCCATACATTCCACCCCACTACAAACTTTTACTCCGTATATCCATCATTAATCAATTCAATTCACACAAGGGTCCATTCTAAGCACCCCATCTACGTCTCCCCCTCCTGAATAAGCATCTGGTAATCTTATTATCATTATACGACAGCTAAAAGCAGTAGTATCCCCAGTATAATTTCTCCAATATAAAAATCTGCCTTCCAATAACCTATTCATCTTTGGGTAAAGCAAAGATATGAAATCATAATCTGGAGACGTCCATCAACCTGTCAAACCGATGCAGGCCGGATCATCAATCTACAGTGTGACTGCAGCAAGTAAAAACTCATATCATTGTACGACGCGATGAAAATTATTCCCCTCAAAAGCCACCGTGCCATTGAAAATTTTCATCAAGACCAATGAATCCCTTCCAATTCAACTCGAGGTATGCATCATCCGGACATCAATTGAATCATTCAATGCGAATATCTCCTGCCAGACTAATACATTCCAAAAACCCCTTCCATTCAATTTACCCCGCGAAAAGCTTGGTTACCGAAAGTTTTGGTCTTGCATCTCACCTGATCCTACACAATAGTACATCAATTCCCCGCGTGGTATTTATGTAGTAATAGAAATAACAAAACATTTTCGTTCCAACTGTACAGTCCTCGTCGTCTTTCCTTACGGCTATCACCATTTCAGGTCCGAATGAGAATAGGGGCCCCCACAAATCCACATCTTTCCGGCACCGGCTGCACCGGGTCTCTCGTCCGTGGACTGGGTTTCGTGGCAGAATACAAAGCCGCGTTGTTCCTGTGTGGAGAGTATGTGCTTCTGGACCTCATGTCTTCAACTGACAGTAGCTCCGTTCACCGTTCGAAAATGTCTCATGGATGTCTCTCCTCTGTCCATTTGACGAGTTTCCATCAACTCCGCCGTTATGATTAAGTCCACAATTGTGATTGTGGTTGGAGCTCGTAATTAGCTGAGTTTTTGAAGGTATCCTTGTGCGATCAAACGTTCAACGTCCCCTTGGCGGACATAAAATTGCGAATTTCTGGTAAGGTTGATGGTACTGCATTATGATCATGTCAATGAACCTCCATCTAATTGGTGTGCCATTACTTACCCATATTCTGTCTGGATTTCTCCGGCATCCTTGAGGACCCGAACATCAATGAACAAATCTCTGGGAGGTTCAAGACTACCAGTCAGATCAATATCGGTCCAATGTCCTTTGAATGCAGCGAGTAAATCGCTATATTGCCTGACGTATTCTTCCTCTTCTGGGCTTAGACTACTGGTATTCCCCTCACCATTTCCTAAATCAGTCCCTCCGTTCTGCCCCTCACTTGTAATGCGATGTTGTTGTGCAGCGAGATCCAAAACATCACTGCCATTCCATACCATTTCTTCAAGCTTGTCGGTTCGTGTACGATGATATGCGAGGAGGCATCGTTTGTTCCTTCGCATACACAGGTGATCAACGAGGAGAGTGCATGCTGTCGCAGGGTCGGCAGATGGATCAAACGAGCCACCGATGGATTGTAAAATATTCGAAGCATCTTTGTCTAAGTCCCTAACCTCCCTAGTGACTGCGCGAACCATTTCAGTCTGATATGGAGGAAGATGTTCGAGTTTTTGAGTTCTTTTGGCATGTTGAACCTGATCATTAATTAGAGGAATGATTCATAGTTGAAAGTGGATTGACTTGCCAATTTATTCCCTATATCTCCGTACATTCTCAATGATCTGCCTTGTTTAGTTGTGTATCAAATCTCACCCTAGATTTCGCCTTGCGTGTATTTGAGTATCTTGTCCTCAGTATCGCGTACCACATATTTGAAGTCGCGTATCGTAGAGCAAAATGAACCAATTGACCCCTCCAAAGTTACGGTAGGAAAAAGTGGGCCATGATGGCTAAATTATTAGTTTTACCTTGGAACTTCAAAGTTCAAATGGACTTTCTCCTTCATTTCATATTTTCACAATCTTCATGGTCGTGCTATTAGGCAATAATTACCAATAAATAACTGAGCTGTACCAATGAGAAGTCTTTGATTAGGTATATATTCATGTCTGGTATTCAAGGTACATCACAATAGAGTGACACAAAGTTGGGACTGGAACGGCAATCTGCATGATACAATGTCTTTGTTAAAGCTCGACTGCCCTCCTTGTTAGACAAACCCCTTGTCCACGATTATATCCTCAAGCATATACAATACAGCAAGACATGGCTAATAACTACATTGGTTCGTGAAAGTTTCACGGGAAGAGTTATCAAACAGGACATTTCTCCTACCAGCTCTACATAAATTTGGCTGGCTATGAGATACGACGTCCAACCCTATCTACATACATCATGGGGCAGATTTATGTTCTCAGCAGTCGCCGAACTTTTCCATACAGAAGGAAATTGACAGAAGATTGAACCACACCAATACTCCGAGAAATGCACATAACGAAAGCCTCCTTCTCCATACCCAATGCATTGAACGAATCCATCCTGTACACGAGCGACCACCCAAACTCCATCAACACATTAGACCATTCTATTCCTCACCAGCTCCCATCCAGTTATCAAACTCTCGACCACTATCCAGCGTTTCAATCTGCCATCCTTCTTGATGTCCTCGCAAAACATCCATCTGTTGATCATGGATTTGTCCTTTGTCGACATGCTGTTCGGGGAGATATTGAAGAGCAGGATCCATCTCTCTATCGTTCATTCCATACCCAGCTTGCCATGCTTGCTCTGATTCATGGTTACTACCAAAATACACTCCATCAGGATGGCCTTCATGATAATTGTTATTCTCGTAATGACCGTGATCTTGAGTCATCAAAGAAGGATCTATTCTGAAATCCGGCTGAGGTGAAGGTGTATAATGAGGTTGCGGATGCATGATATCGAAATCTTGACCTCCTGGAATACTAACTTGATACGAATGGACACCTGGAGCTGGGGTCTTTTTGATGATGACATCTTCAACGCCGGCTACTAAGGGGTTACTTTGAATGGTCTGCTGATAGTATTCTCCAGGTTGCATACCTGCTTGATTGTACTGAGCAGGAGGCTGCTTTCCCGGATTCGCAATTTGATACGAGGATTTGTTATAGTTGGCATAATTCGGCTCCATAGAATGTTCGCGCGAAGAGTAGTGATAAGCAGATCTGGTTGTAGGATACATAACGGGCTGTTGCTGCATGGGTCTCTGTTGATTGCGAAGATTGCGTCTCTTCTTTGACTGACCTCCTCCTTGCCAATCGAAATCAGTCAAATCAGAATCATCAGAAGCAATATCTTCAGACATCTTTCTCTTCGCAGCTTTACCAGCACCGGGTTTTGTTGGAGAGAACTTGTATCCCGGATGCGCGTTTTGATGATTGATTCGTTCAATCCTGGCCCATTCACTAAACTGTTCTTTCACAGCATCAGGTTCCAACGGCCAACTATCACCACAGACTTGAGAAACAACTTGATGGTTATTTTGTAGGCACCAATCTTTCGTCCGGTTCTGATATGCTTTGCGATAGAGCATGAAGGAGTTCATTGGTCTCTTGACTTTCCCTGGAACTTTGCCCTCATCCACCTCCCGTCGTCTCTCGTCGGCCGACCTATTCACGTATGTTTCGATATCGGCAACTGGAACATGCTTCCAATCTTTTGTGAGCTCACTCAAAGGTTTATCTAATTTTGCCACCTTCTTCTCGGCCTTTACCTTCTCCTTCTTAGCCTTCTTCATCTTGGGCGATTTCTCTGCTCGATGACGTCCCTCAGGCATGGGTCTCAAAGTTTGATGTCCACCTCGTTGAACTGTAAGGCCACTTCTCGTTCTTATCATATCTTGGGAGGGAGGAGTGGGCGAACTGGCTGGTGTGCTGTATTGATCCTGATACACGGGTCCCTGAAAATCATGGTACTCCTAATTTCACAATTAATTCAGGAAGGCAGACACACGTTGTTCAGCAACTCACATATTGAATTCCTAATCCAGAGTCTTGGTGTTGATGTTGATATGGGTAGCTAGTCTGCTGCGGTCTGCGCATGTATTGATCCTCATGCGGAATGGGCGATTCGTAATGTGGCTGCATGTGAATGCCTTCATCTGGATCGTATTTTGGTTGCGGATAAGATGTATTGGCGTTATGCGCTACCAAATGATGAAGATCGTGTTGGAACATTTCGCTATTCCTTGATGGTGGTGGTGATAAGGTCATGATTTTTGCTGTTAGGAAATTTGGAACTTTCGGTGAAAGAGGCAGTTGTACTTCGGAGAAGTAGGGCCGCCGGCTTATAAAGGACTTTCTATCAGTGTAGAAGATTCACCATAGATCAGCTTATTATTGAAGGTGAAAGGCCCGACGTCACAAACTCTATGACAATTAAAGTGAGGTGAATTCTTCTCCAATCTGTTTTCGACAATATTGTCGGATTGTTGGTGCCCCGCTTTCGACTTGTGTCTGTGGCTCTGTGATGAAATATATGGATTACTTGCTATTACTTTTGCTATTGTTGATGATGAATGTCTCCCCAACCTCAGACAGAGAAGGATCCTAAGAAGCAAGTGAGACCCAAAAGATGTTCCTTTTCAAAGTTCTGGAAATTCCAAAGAAGTTCTTTGGAGAGTAAATGGTTCATCTGAAGTTCCAATATTAGGTTGAGGTCTGAGAAACTGATTCAAGTGGGATCTTTTTCTCTTTTCTCTCAGGACCGTGCAGTATCAGAAAGTTTGGGATGAACCTGTGGCTTCCTGCAGACCGCGCCGTCTTCCCTTCGGAGGCTTATGCTCTGGAACCGTGGTGTCAAGCAAATTAGATGTAGGTGTCCAGTGATGAGTACCCCTGGTAGTGATGCAGAGGCTCCAATGTTGCTATGGTATCGAAAAAATTACTATTTTCTTTGTCTTGGTGTTGCTGCAGATGTGCTGAGTTGTTGTGTTGTTGTTGAAGTAAGCAATGAAATCTGAGCTCCACACAACACGATAATCCAGCCGTGTAAGAGTCTTTGTTTTGAAAGAGTTAAATGAAGAGAAAGGATTTGATCCGGTCTTTATGTATTCGAGAGATGGGTGTTGATGAAAGCTAGTGAAGAAATTGGGTAAAGAAACCGTTTTCAGCCAATCACTGCTTTCGATCACTTTGTATATTTTCATACATTTTCATACATTTTCATGAAGGCTATCTACAAACCTTCCAGAAGCACATCTTAATTTTTTCCATCATCAATTGCATTCGATTGTTACAGTATCTATCTATTCTCTGAATGTTTTGGAAATGAAAATAAGCATGATATGATGGTTGTATTTATCTCGGAAATTTATTTTATGGATGTTGTATCATAATGTTACCTTGGATTTTTACCGCGCTACCAAATGTTTAATTCAATTTAATTATACTCATCACATTTACGAATAATAATAAAATCACGGGTTACATGTCGAGGTAAACCATACAAACAAACATCTCACGGATACATTGATTCATGTCACGAACAAATGGTAAGTGCACTTCCCCACCAGTTCATGCACATGTAGGTACACAGGTAGGTAGATGACATTTTCGTAATCGCGAATAGATGGATAGATCGATTGCCAAGCTATTCAGTAGTAAGTAAGTAAGTCTTACTTACATATTCAAGCGGCAAGCAGATTCGTTTCAACTTCAGACAGAATAGAATTACACAATAGGTCTCTGTGTTTTTCGGTAGTAGTAGCGCGGTAGTTTGGATGCGGGATTCAAGATGCGGGATTCAAGATGCGGGGAGCTGCGGTAAGTTGCGTGGAATGTTGTGGGTAGGGTCTAGGGTTTGGGTTTGGATTTGGGTTTGGGTCTGGGTTTGGGTAGGAGGGAACTTGGATTGGATTGGGTTGGATTTTATTGGGTTCGATTGGTTGGTTGGTTGCACGAAATGGTGGTTTGGTTTGGAGATGAGTGTGGAGGGGGGAGGGGGGAAGGAGGGAGGGGGAATGTGCTGTGGAAT
>PQXL01000096.1:0-97318 GCA_004916875.1 Botrytis galanthina
GGTGTTCTGGCGACTGGTGTTCTGGCGACTGGTGTTCTGGCGACTGGTGTTCTGGCGACTGGTGTTCTGGCGACTGGTGTTCTGGAGACTTGTGTTCTGAAAGACTTGGAGAGAGCATCTGTTCCTTGGATTCAATCTCTGCTTTGATAGGCGTATCAACTGTTGGAATGATTTGATCTGCAAGGTCAGCCTGGAGGCTAGTGTCGATATGTGGACTCTGAATTGTTATCTGATCTGTCTCAGTTTCAGTCAACACCTTGGTGGGACTTGTAGGTGGTGTTGCAACTTGCTCCGTCACATTGTTCTGTGCTGGTAGATCAGGTTCGGCACTATCCAGATGAGTAGTGGTACCTTCTTCTAACTTGATGCCATTATCCTCTCCTTGAACCTCGTTGATGGAGTCTTGAGTAGGTGGAATTGCGCTTGGCGATGAGAGAAAACCAGAAATGTCAAAAGCAATAGATGCATTAGGACCATCCATTGTATTTTCCATCTCAATATCGTCACACGAGCCATCGTATTGTGTCAAAAATACAGATGATTGACGCGAGTTAGATGAACCATAGTTAGAGAAATTATAGCAGCCGTTGTAGCGATCTCTGGAATCGGGCATAGATCTATTGATGACAGCTTGAGGTTGCTCCTTGTACATTGTGAGACCCTGCAGATATTAGCTACATGTGTTCAAGTTTAGCGTAGAGGCAGATGAATTTCAGCCAGCGAGGAAAACTACTTACCATTCGCTTCAACGTGTGATACCCAAGATGATTATCAAACCTAAGTTCAAATCTATACTTGATTCCAGTGTCTCTAGTAATCGTAGCTGCTAACGTCTCATCCACCTCATTGACCAAGTTTTCCTGCAACTCTCCAGCGAACCAAGGAGAGGCACGTCTCAGTATATATGAGTGCATCCTGAATGAATACTTGGGATTCTTTTCAATGAGTACAATGTAGATGTCTGCATCGTGGTCTGCAAATGGCTTGAAAAGCTTTCTTAGTGGTAAATTTGCACAAGGAACGACTTCTGGGTGGGAATTGTCTTCTGACTCTGACATGTATTCAACCACGTTTTTCCCTTGCTTGGCATCAACGATTTTTGATTTTGAGGCACGGGGGTCTATTCTGAGGTTAGCGATTGAATACCGAATGCATAGATTAACATTGTAAGGATTTGAAGCATACCTGGACGAGGTTTTTTGGATGGTTGGGGGTGCTCATTATCAGAATTAATCTCGACTGGATCATTCTTACTAGAAGCTTGAGACGTATTTGATCTCTTTCTGCCGTTTTTGACAGGTTGAGCTTTAAAAGCGTGATTGCCGGGGTCGTCAACCTGCAAGACCTGTTCACCTCGCTGGTATTCCTTACGAGGGGCCTTTGGAGGCATGATTGTAGAATTTGAGTAAAGTTATCAATAAGTAGAAGGATTTAAATAATAAAGAGGCTAGATGGGAAAGCAAAAGAAAGAGTTGATAGAAAGAACCCAGAGATGTCAAGATAGACCGCCGGAGGTATGGGAGGTGGAGGTTGTAGTTGAGAAGGTTGAAAGAGGGTGGAAGTGGGAAAGTAATAGATTGGAAAGTCTTCCGTTTTCACGCTAAGAATAGTGAATAGAGATGGTAGGAAAAGAGGAGGAGTATCCGTTTTTGGAAAGTGAGTGAAAGTGAGATATATTGGAGTAATTGTTGACGAGAGCGACAGCAAGGTGAGAAAATCGGCAACACCTGAGATTGTAGACTCAGGCTTGTATGTATGACAATTTTTCGAGAGGGAGCTTCACGATGCGCACTTGCTTTGATGGTAGTTTTAAATTAGCTAAGTTGCTAAAGGATAGAAAGGAGATGATGTTGTAGGTTGTGGGTTCGGAAGTTGTGAGTTCAAATGTGAAGCAGCCAGTGTTTTGTGGTTCGATATACTAGAGAAGAGAAGAGTAAGCTTCACTTGCACTTAGTGAATATTGCAAAAATTTGATTCAATTGTAGATCCGGTAGAAGTCTAGAATAACAATTGAGGGTACTCTCGTTGACGATTAATATAGACAGCGAAGACGAAGGTCGTGGAAATGAGATTAGTTGACTTCGATGGTGTTCACTAAGGATTATTTGAAATAGATCCTTAGGACTACTAGATTGACCTCCTTCCAAAAGCAGAAGCTAATAAAGACTAGAGAAATTCGCCCAAAAAGTGAAAAAATGCATCATGTAAATGATTTCGAGAATATCGAATGATCCACGTAAGACTTCAGATGATGTTAGAAGCTTGGATGGATGAAGCGTGCAATGAGAACTTATTTTTCTTCTGCATGAGTATACCGCGAGGCAAAGTCTCGGAAAGATTTGAAAGGGAAAGAACTCATATGTGAAACTTGGACTAAGAAGGTGCACTAAGAATGCACTTTCCTTCCAGAGGGCACATGCGGTCATCGCAGTTGTAATCTGCACGCCGACATTGCTTCTTGGCATTTTTAAGTAGGTAATCATCGCTTATGAGACCACCTAGTTATTATGAGTACCTATGTAGCTAATAGTTCTCAGAGATTCAGCTGCTGTTAGTGTATAAGTTTTGTCTCTTTCAAACAGGGGAATGTGAAGATCAAGCAGGAGGGGTATCAATCAAATTTCCAAATACCCAACCGGCAATGGAGTTGAGATGTAAAGTAGAATAGTATAACAAGTCATATTCCATCACTAGCCAGACTTCGAATCCTTAAAAGCCACTTCACTACCTAGCCTTAACCTTCAACAACCTTTCCGCATTCTCAAACGCAAACCCCCTCATCTCTGCCGAATTCTCCTCCCCAAAAAGTCCACTCTTAACCACCCTCTCTACAAACTCCCTCCCCGTTCCGTTTTCCGAAAACGGGTAATCAACACTAAACAAAATCTTATCTTTCCCCTTCGTCTGCACCAAGCACGCCAACGGCGCCAACGAAAACATCCCACTAGTGGTAATCCACAAGTTTTCCTCCCAAACCTTTTCTAATCCTCTCTCCCTTCCCCATCGCCCCGATACCTTGAATATCCTCTCCAAATTAAAAGGCAAAAGCTCCCCCATATGTCCCAACACAATTTTCAACTTCGGGAACCGATCGAACACTCCCGCAGCATAGAGACGCAAAAAATGAAGCCCAGTATCAAAGTGCCATCCTAATCCCCAATTACTAAGCGCCATCGCTATACCCTCTGGATAATTCCCACGATATTTACTCATATCCTTTTCAGCTGTGAAATTGGGATGAATATAGATAGGTACATCCAAAGCACTAGCTTTTTCAAAAACACCCCAGAATTTCTCATCATCATAGAATTCGCCATCAAGGTGATTATCAATCAACGCACCCACAAACCCGAGTTCATTAATACAGCGATCTAACTCTTGAGCTGCTTCTAAAGGCGATCCCATAGGCAAAGTTGCAAAGCCTTTTAGACGGGAAGGATTCTTGGAGATGGCAGCTGCGAGTTCATCATTGATTTCTTGACACAATTTGAGAGGAGCATGATCCATAGGACCATGAGAAAGAATTTGTAGAGAGATGTTTCCATCATCCATATCCTTTATACGTTCATTATCGAGAGATTTCAGTTTCCTGGAGATTTGAACTGGGAACCCTGCAAATGGGTCAGTGGTCCCGCTTGCTTGTTGGGCGGCAAGCACTGCGGAGGAAAGAAAGTGTTCCTCGAGGGTGATTAGAGGTAACATTTTGAGCGATCTTTGAATGCTCGGTCTTGTTCTTGGGAGGAATTGAAATGAAGTCTTCTAAATTCGTTGGTGAGATATGTTCATTGAACATATATAGAAAAGGGTGTGAGATGACGTACAGTTAGCTTCGGATTTATTCTTGGACTCGATTTATCTCCGGATCGCGAACGGATATACCTATTACCTACTCCGCAGGCAATTAGAAACAGCACATCCGTACATCTTCCCACTTTCAAATCAACATGGTCTATTACTGTGGGTATAATCTACTAATAGAGAAGAAATACAGGAATTGTGAATCATTCATCGCTGATCCATCCATGGGAAAGCTGTAAAAGGACCACCTATAGTGTAACTGTTTTTCCACTCTTAGCACTTTCCCTGGCTGCCTCAATAATCTTCAAAACATCTCTGGCTTCGCTTGCTTTCACTGGAACGGCATCTTCGCTGCCACTAGTTATAGCATCAGCAAAGCCTTGGTAGAGAGCAGCGTAGGTTTGCGGAGTCACGTTCTTGTAAGTGCTGCCCTTAGGTTTTCCATCCTCGAATACCACTAATCTTCCAGATCTATCTTCTGATTCAATACCAAAATCGGCATCACCCGGCTTAAGACCGGCCTTTAATTGGTCTTCTTGAATATCAAGGTGGTACTTCTTAAAGCTACCTTGTGATCCTCGAACCCAATATCGTAATTGCTCTTCTTCCACGCACAGAACCTATGGATTGTTTATCAGTGATGTTCAACGTATGAGGAGTAACTTGTGAATAAAAGCAGTGTTTGATGCTTACCCCAGCCTTTGCAGTTACTAATGGTCCCTTCTCGCCATAATTCAGCATTACGGTAATACTGTCTGGTTCTGCAGAGCCATCAGCTCTTTGGTTTGTAAAAATTGCAGTTACTGTCTTTGGTTGGCCAAACAAGCAAAATGCTTGATCAATCAAATGTGTTCCCAGATCGTATATAACACCGCCAGCATCCTCCATGGTCAATGTGCCCTTCCAAGTTGCGGGTTTCTCGCCCTTGAATCTGTCGAAGTGCGTCTCAAATTCGACCACTCTTCCCAATACACCATCTGCCATCAATTTTTTGACAGTCAAGAAATCAGAGTCCCATCTTCTATTCTGGTATACGCAGATGAACTTTCCAGTTTCTTTGGATATAGAAATAAGCTCTGAAGCTTCCGCGGATGTAGGAACGAATGGTTTCTCTACCACAACATGTTTACCAGCTTGCAAAGCGGCTTTCGTGAAAGGGAAATGTGTCTCAGGGGTTGTGGATATGACAACGATATCGATTTCCGAATCTGCAAACATAGCATCTGCGGAGTTGTAGATTTTGGCTTCTGGATGATCTTGGGCGGCATTGTCGTTTGGTTTAGGTGTTCGTTGAACAATTGAGTGAAGGTTGAAGGATGGAGTAACAAGAACGAGCGGGATATGGAAGACTTTGGCTGACAAGCTACAAGCTTCTATTAGTATACATTCGACAGCTTTCGAGGAATTATACAAACCCGTAGCCAATTACTCCAACATTGTATTTATTATCTGCCATTTTGATTGAGATGAGGTACTGAGAATTGAAAGTTTAGCAAAGAACAGAACTCTCAATATTACGATAGAAAGAACTTAAAATATAGAAATTCAACCCCTCTTTATAACTTGTTGCCCCTCACCCCGTCATGATGATTTCTCATTCATCCTGCGGAGGTGGAGAGCCAAGGGAGCTCTCAGAAAAAACACCGAAGTCACCCCGGTCGGACTTTCCTAAATTGATTCGCCGACACGTGATGATTTGTTCGTTTCAATGTTTTTGGTAAAAAGGAAGGGAACCACGACCTTATTAGTACTCGTATAAGAAGTTGCCTTTTGTGAGGGAGGTATTTTGGTTCTCTATGATCTTGTTGTATCATCGAAGGAATCAAGAGGAAAGAGTAAAGTCCTCACTAAATTCGATAATTTTGGTGTCATGATGTCAGCGTGCAACAACTACTTGGTAGGCAATGCATACCACTCAAAGTTGAGTCCGAATTCATGATTTTCTGTCAATGAATCAAAATCATATTTTTTAGAATATGACCTGGAAACCGGAAATATCGAAACTCGATGAAAGCCCCCTGGATCTCAGGAACTTCAACACATCATCACCCAACTAGGCGAAAGTAACTGATCTTAGGCCCCAAGCAAAAGAGCATGCGAGGCTTCCATACAGAATCTGCCTTAGTCCTGGTGAAGACTAGGATTTGAGGACATATTGGAAGCTTTCTAATGTCTGTGTACGGCGCTGGTGTGGGTACTTGGACATTTCATAATTGTGCACAAGTGAGGACACACTCGAACAGTTGATGAAGGCCTGGGTCTCGTTGAGTGTAGTATGTTATTTATTCTTGTTTGAAAGATTCTTGATCTTCTACTCTACTTACCCTCTATCTTTTTTCATATGCTCCGATCATTCAATCTAGCGGATTTGTCGTGCCCTGCCGATGAAATCGAGAATCTCAAAAACATTAGACCATGAGATCTAGCTTTAGGTACACTTTACGCATAGGGCAACTTGTGAGCTAAGGATAACATCATGGGAACTTTGGAGGTGTGGAAAAGGACAGAAGAAAGGATCAGAAGCATATGAACGACAGTGTCGCAGTATTTGGTATTGAACTGATCTAGTTTGAAAGTTGTGGCTCCAGGAATTCAGAACCCCAGCTTCCTCCATCTTCAGGCGCAACAGGTACGACGTTCTTAGATTTCTTCTTCTTGGATTTCTTCCCTTCATAGCTTCCCCACATGGAGATGTTATTTATTGCTTCATCTTTTCTTGCCACGTGTGTATGAGCCGGAGCCTCGACCACCTATCAGAACATTTAGTTATTGGAGCTGAAAGTTGAAGTATCTATACTAAATCAACTCACTAAATCGTTTGCTTCTTCTTGATCGACTGCGTGAAATTCGACGTCGGCCTTCACACCTGAAACATTCGAGACGTGTAAGTCAGCTACAGACGGCTCATGGGACTTTGGTGTCTGTATTACGGGGGTCGGAGGCTCTTCAAGAGTAACTTCTAAGGTAGTTTCGGATCAGAAAAATTCTGGCACATATCGAATATGACGTACCTGAAGCATAGCGACCCGCGTGCCATTTGCAGGTCTTTAGGCCTTCCTCTAGAATATGTATCTTCTTTTCCAGCCGCTCTCTTTGGGTCTGGTTCTCCTGTGACTCGGCAGCAATTTGTGAAACGAGTTCGCTGGTCATCTGTGCTACTGCAAGTGGATTGAAGACATCCGGTAAATTATTCACGATCGATGCTTCTATAACCTGGACAGATACATTGTCCACAAAAGTCTTCATTGCCACCTGGATAGTTATTTAGCAAAGCGTCACAAGTCATTTTCAGTATCTAACCTTGTAAAACGCTTCCAGATGATCAAGAAGCTCGATGCTAGCACGCGTATCCATATCTGGTATAGTTTCAGACATCATAGCGCATATGGTCGAGAGATCCTTCGGTCCGGTACGAGTTTGACTGTATTCATCCAGAGGAAACACCTTCTCCAAAACTTTTAAGAGTCTCATTTGATTGCGAGCATCAGCAATCTTCTGGACGGTTTCTGTGAAGTAATGATTGTAGGTTATAGCATGTCTATGCCGATCACGGAACAATCTGTCCAATTCATCTGTAGCTTTCTTAAGCAGCTTTTCCATCAATGGATCGATGTAAAGCATGAGCAACGCCATGTATGCTTCTGAATCCATGAGAGAAGATAATATGTCCTCTAAATGACCACGAGCTTTTGCCCAGATATCCTGAAGGTGATTTTTGGAGATTATTTCCCATGGCTTCGATTGTACTCTGAATAGGTCTCCAATCAGCATCGGGCTGAAAGTTCCTGGTAACTCTCTCCCTCTCGAAGAGATTAGCATACCCCGAACCCATACGATAGCTTGATGACTTTTTCCCTCAAGTCTATTGCCCCGCAGATTGATATTTTGGCCATTTAGCAGTACCATTTCGGCAAATGAGAGGTTCAGATTTTGAACAACAGCTCGGAATCTGCGGGTCTTGAACTCTTCATTAGCAATATCTCCGAAAAAACTGTCCTCGTATATACCATCACATGATGCTCGGCATATACTCGTGAAATGCTGGCTATGCTTCAAAAGATATAAACGTTGTTGTTCAGGTGTTCCGCGGCGTTCCCCGAGTTTTGTAAATGCTTGCTGCGACTCGTGCAGAATGTCTTGAATTTCGCGAATAAGAGCTGGCAGCTCCGACTTGATATGGTCTAAGAGAACCCTACTTAGACGCTCTCGTAGTTGTGCAACTCCTAGAATTCCTCGAGGCAATGTCTTCCAAATTCCTTGAGAGAAAAACTCTTCCTCTATCCTGTCTCTCTCTTCAGAAGTGACATGTTTCGTGTTGAAATCGCGGTTTCTCAGTACGTGCCAACCGAGCCTGAGTTTTGTTACTTCATTTAAAGCTAGCTTGACGAAGTCTTTCTCGCTCTCGGAGTCCTCGAATAGAGTGTCGGGCTTCGTGATTAAGCCCATAGTGCGTCTGCCGTGAGGATCCACTGCTTTGACTTGCTTTAGTACTGCTTGGAGAGCTCGATCATTCAGCGCAGAGACAACTGCCAATATGATTGTTCTTGGACGGCGCATATATGAATAAACGAGTTCAGATACCACTTCCTCCACATTTTCGTCATCCTCGGCATCATTCTTGGCGTGAATCAAGCCAGGTAAATCAACAACTGTTAGATGAGGCCTTGTCGGGCCAGAGATTTCGATGCGAAGTATGTCTGAAGAAAACCCACTTCCAGGCTTGTCAAGACCTAGAGCAACCTTGGCAGATTCAATCAATTCCGGTAACTTGTCAAAAGAATGAAGCGTGTACTGAAAGCCGGCAAGTTCTTGACTCTCTTTCTGTGACCTCTTTTGGCTAGGAACAATATTCACCGCGACTGACTCCACAGAACTCTTGCGAAGAACAAGCTCAGTAGCAAAGCGAGTACACAAGGTATCTTTACGGGGAAATGGTATCCCCGAAATGGCCTCTAGGCAGGAGCTTTTTCCACTAGATTGATCTCCACAAACGGCAATCTGTGGCAAGGAGACGTGATCACTAATACCAGAACGGCGAAGCGTGTCGATTTCATTGAGTAGACTTAGTTGCTCTTCTGATCTGAGAGCAGTGAGCTTACTGCTTTCGAAAGTACCCATTCTTTAAGATGTCGTGCATTGGAAAGCATCAGGAGAAAAAATGAACTGAACTTCAATCACCATTATGCGTAACCAACGCATCATGCATCCAGCCGCTATCGATACCTCAAAACTGTGTGATTGGATATCGCAACATCCTTCCCTTGTATCCTAATTGTGTCGGATTTGGATCGAATAGGAAGGTCTCTACCCCGAAAGCGCTCGCTTAAGCCACACAACATAGCATAGTGTTACATGCGAATCAAGCCAGCTTTTGTAGTTCTCGAGCTGCTTAAATGTTTTTGGAGTGGACGCACCGAGGTTCTTTGAAGGAGCTGCAAGTCAGCCATCTGTGGCAGCCAATGAAATCGAGCACGCGTAATTACATCGTCATTGGTCCAAATACTGGACTTACAATCCGCAGAAATTGAACTTAGATCGAACTGTAGAAGAAATGTATGAAGATGTATTGATTTACGAAGCATTTTCGTGGGTGAAATCGTATTTTAACCTTATGTATTATTGTACTGGATGTTAATAGGCGGTATGTAGTTGTGCATATGATGGAGTTGGGTGTGATGAGAACAGAACGCTAGGTTGGTGGTGAAATAAATTTGATATTTGATGAAAAAAAATTCATTTCAGAAAGAGAATATTGGTAAGAATGATATGTACCAGAAGGCATGATGAAGATATTGATTGATAGATTATGTGTGATGACATTCAGAAAGTCTACTTGATCTCAGCCGTTTCATTGGCCAATGAAACCGGTGGCTGGCGCCATTCTGACCAACAAAAAGCTCCAACTTGAGTATCTGGCTCGATATTGCATGATACATGTCTAAATTCGTAATTCTGATATCTTGAACAACAAGCGGAGAAACAACGAGAGCAAAATGCCTCTCACTCCCCGAAGACCATACATATATCATCCCCGTCAAAATGAAGATTTCCGGGTCGTCAGACTATTTCCATCAGTGAAGTTCCTGGACTCTCTTAAGATCAACATTTAAACAAGACCTTTAGGGAACAGTCCGCAATCCTCTACTCTTTCATACACATGGGAAAAAAGAGACAATTCGGTATCTATTGCAGATCACAATCGGAAGTTCTTGAGAAGAAGACGGTTTACATTTTATTATTATTCTGATTATGTATTATACATTATCTGTTGTCTTCGTTAGACAAAACGACCCTTCATATGTGACTAATCGGCGCGAGCTATACGTACTTCTTGATACTCCCATACCATGTGTCCAAATATGTACAATGATTGTTCAGCAGAATCTTAGATGCCATACGACATACGCCATACGCCAGTACAGATTGAGATCAAGAAATGATTGAGCAGTCCCAGGAAGACCCGAGACAACACCGCCCCCAGAGAAAACATCCTATGAAAAGTACGGCCTAAAGGAAAGATTTAGTAAAACATCACGAATCCTGATTCAGAAATGAGAAACTATTAAAGCACCATTACATCGTAGAAGATGGTTAGCAAAGGGCAAGCAAGCAATTTAGCCCATATCAATATCTTGAGTATCTGTTTCTTCCAAATCCATAACCCGAAGAATATGATCCGCCATAGCCGCCATAGCCACCATAACCATATCGATTGTTTCTATAACTAGAGGACTTAGAAACTTTGGAGTTAGACGATTTGGTCGTAGACGAGCGCTTGCTTGTTTTCTTGACTTCAGTGGGAGGAGCTTTGTAATTGCCACCTGCCTTTTCGGCCTTTTTTCTCGCCAAATCTCTAACAAAGCGTTCTTTCTCCCACTTAGCTTTGTTGATAATGGTCTTTCTCTTTTCAATGGGCTTTGTAGACCATGCTGCTTGTAGAGCGGTAGGGCTTGAGATGATGCTCTTGAAAGGTTCAACATCCAATCCGATATCGATGATCCATAATCCACGTTTCTTGGAATAGCCAACAGGATCATTCTTAAATTCCTTGTCTTTTTCTTTAGTAAAGCCATATGTATACTCAAACTCTGCCCATGTTTCAACAACTGGATTGCTGTCTTCTTTGATGCTTTTCGCAGCCTCAAGAACCCTATTGCGTTCAAATCCAGTCAATTCACTCCAAGCAATTTCCATTCCCTGCATATTGCCCTCATAGAGCTGTGCAGTTTTACAACAAAATGGTACAACATCAAGGCCAAGCTTTTGGAGCCATTCGCGGCGTTTTTCGCTATACGCTGTGTGTGTCGTGAAAGCACTCACTGGGTAGATCTCATAATCTTTCTCCAGAGTCTCCCACGAAAGAGCTGGCATGTTGGGCTTAGCATTGATATACTTTGCCTTAGCTTCGATGGCTCTTCGTTCAACGCTTGGCTTTTGATCATAGAGATCGTTTAATGCTTGTAGTTCTCGTGTACTCTGCGCTAGAGGTAGATACCGGGGATCTTCGAAGCCAAGTGCTTCAAGCCAAGCCAAGCGTTTTGGAACAAGGTCATAATATGCCAAGTTCTTTCCATGGGGAGTGTTAAAATATGTTTGCTCCAATTCGTAGAACGACAAAGGTGTTGGACCGATAAGGTTGATTGGAACAGGTGTTCGTAGAGCAAAAGGGGCTAATCGTTGCGGCACCGCATGGGTGAGTTGATAGGGTGGCTTCAATTGAACAGCTTTCTGCTCAATATCTCGGCGCTCCTCTGGAGACTTCAAAGCCCAATGAATCTCGACTTTGTCTCTTTGTGACTCATTGATGTACACAAAGTTGTATGGCGAAACGTCAATACCCAACTTTGCCAACCATCTCCTGCGTGCAAGTTTTGCATTCTCATCCTGAGAATTTTGGCCATTTAGATGCATTTGCTCTAGCTGATAGAACGTCAAGTAGGGAGCATAGACCAAAGGGTAAACCTTGGCGGACGAGGGTGGTAACATTTGGTTACTTGCAATGCTTGCCAATGGTTGACGTGGAGTAGGATTTGCCGGCGGATAATACTTTTGCGACTGCGACATTGGACGATAGCATTGTTGGTGGAAGCTTGAGGCCGGTGGAGTCATTCCATAGGCTTGAGTGGAAGGAGACATGTGATTTTGACTGTACGCACCAGGCTGAGATTGCGGCTGAGAGTTAGTGAAGGACGTTTGAGACATTGGCAAGTCGTAGTTTGTGTCCAAGTCTATATCATCATCATCACTGAAATCATTCTCGCTGAATGTAACAGCATTATGACTATTGCCTGGAGGGGACTTTGCATAATTGTTCTTTGCGAAAGCGGATTGCGAACTTTGGCTTTGAGCAGAGACATGGCTGTTCTCTTGGTTGAGCATTTTATGATCTGCGGCTGTGAGAATGAAGCCTGGTATGTTTTTAAGACCATCCATAGTTTGAAGCAGATTGCCAAGCTCCAGGTTGACAGCTCCAATTTGCGATGGAGGTGGAGGCCTAAGATTAAATTAGTTAAATGATCATAATCGAGGACAACCAGCGAAATTTGGGGTTGTCCACACGCCTTCTTCCGTCGAGTGAAAGCTCTCAAAGACAGTCATCAACCAAAGAGGTGACGGCAACATGACAATCGAAAAGATCCAAAGCTATTGATTGTACTCACGCAGTAGAGGCTACATTTGATTTAACCTCTTGATTGACCACCTCCTCGATGGAAACATGACGAGCATCTGATTGTGTCAAACGTTGCACTAGATCGGCTTTCAAGCCACTGGTTTGAAGTTGACGAGCTTTGAGAACCTCCTTCAATTCTACCACTCGATATTTTGCGTAATCGACCATCGTTTCGTCGCTCGAATGTGATTGACTGAAGATACGCTACCGTTGGTGATGTAAAATTACCAACTGGTGTTGATCCTAGGCGTCAAAACTTCGAAGGAGTGATAAGTTTGAAATGATATCGTGGCGGCGCAGGTAAACAAGCTCGAAACATCCACGCGTTTGTTTGGCCCATTAAATTTTTAAAATGAGCAATAACGCGACGGTCAATATCCAGTGAATTGGAGTGTGCTGTTTGGTATATCATCAGATTGGAATCAGATCTAGCTCAAGACGAAACTTCATTTCGAGCTTCAACCCATATCTTTTTCCATCTACACAATATGTTTCTTGTACGTTTCCTTTCTACACAAATGTGAACTGTCTTCCTGTCCTACTTTCCTTGCGAAAAAGGACAACACGAGGTGGAACAGATCTGTTAGATGATGCTGAGAAAACCAATGCAAGGGGGCAGCGAATTTCCTTTCTCTATGATTTCACAAAGACACAACGTTCCTTGCACTGACATGTAGATCTTGCTTTCGATCCTTTGGGTAGAAGTAAACAGCTGTTGCTGAATAAAGAATGTGATAAAGAAGAACTCCCAATCAATAAGTTATGGCAGTGCAAATGAAATAATAGCAAGAGAATTGGCTGAACAGACCTCATCCGTGTCCCGTTCTTTTTTGAAAGTTCCCAAATATTCCATTTCTATGTACCCCATTCGCCCCATCCATCTATCCATTTCCATTTCCATGATCCCATATTCCTAGTCTTACAGCCAATGTACTCCACCACTCCAAGCCCGCCTGATTACTTATTTACCATCCTTGCACCCCACCTGGCGTTTCATCTTCATTCTCTACTTTCATAGCATCCCGTAGTCAGATCCCATTTCTAATTTCTGCCCTTGGCACCTCTCCCTCCTCCTTTTTAACCACCATTCTCTTCCCGTTCGGGAATCTCAATTCTCCCGCTCCATTGCTCGCAGGCACAAATCCATAAAGCCATCTTGCCACCACCCATGAACTAACGGCCCATACCCACACCAGAACCCCCAATCCGCAAGTAACGAAGAGAGTTGGCACAAGTAAGAGCAAAGCAATTCCGATCCAGAAGAAAGAGAAGAGGATAGCGGATACGAAGGAAAACGCGAGGACCGAGAGGGTGAACGTTGTAAAGAGGAAGAGAGGCACAAGGGAGATGCTCAGGGTCGCGAGGAGGAATGTCTATCGAGTGCGGTTAGTGAGGTTGTGGGGAGATGGGAGATAGGAGATGAAAGTGGGATCTGATTGGCATGGGTATTGATGGAGGTAGAGATAAGAGTTGATGGTATGTATATTGACAAATGAAGAGTGGAAAAAGAGTGGATTCAGCTGCAGAATCCATGGAGAATTCGCCATAGATTGAACCAGCTGATACTTCAATTTACTCAGATGTGACAGGAACAGAGATATACATACAGCAATAAGAGGTTGTTCCTGAAAGAACTCGGAGACATTCCCATAGAACTGGGATCTCTGTTCAGGGGTTACAACGCGATCAATCATCCTCTGAACGCGTGAAATTGTACCGGCGACAACCATTTTCGTGATTTTACGTGTAAAATGGATCGTTGAATGTAGAATATGAGTTTTATTTGGATAGAAACAAAGTATTCAAATGTTGAGTGTCGTTGGAAGCTCAGCGTGTAGTGCTGCACAAGCTGAACATTGGAATGGATGATGACGTAATCATGACGGCCTCCTAATTGATGGAATTGTCGAAGCTTCAAGACATCCCTGAGTCGGTATCAAATTTATAATTCATGATATTATCAAGTTGAAACATATCATCGTGGTAGTACCTGGAGAAGTTACAGTGCAAAGCTGCGCTCCTATGCCTCTATAAATGTTGTGGTGACGGCATTTTGACCACGCGGGACTACAAGGGCCAGTGCCTCTAGCTACCACATCTCTACTATCTCGGAGCAAACAGACGACAAACAGAGTAGCTTCTAGCACTAGTCATACAAACAGTTCTATCCGATCACATTCGATATTGCAATTAGCGACACTTGCTTTTTCAACGAATTCTGTTGGGTTGGAAAGGAAGAATTGATTGATTCTATCTCATTAGAGATCCAGCTAGCTCATATAGAGAACAGTGGAATCATGCATATAAAACGAGAAGCAGCTAGCACATTGATTCGTAGTCTAAGCCTCAAACTCTTGTTGTTAGTGATGAAAATCGATGTAAATGGATCAGATCCTTGGTTATGTAGTCGCTCCCTTGTCAAATAACGGTTGCTTGCATGATATCCGACCCCCATGGAAACCTTTCGTTCTTTGGTAGAAAGTGATACATCAACTCAAAAACTCTTAACCATAAAGAAGTTGTTTCAGTCAGATTATGATTACTTGTTGGTATCCATCCTAGTAGCTAGATTCTGAAGATCTTAAATACGTAGCGATTCACACCTTCTGGGGATCAAGGTACCTGAAACCAAGCAACAAGTAACATTGTCCTTTTCCCCCGAAATCTTCCATCGATCTTACAAGATCAGATACCAGACAGTTGATTCAAAAGCCAACAGTCAGATCCATTTAAAATGTCAACTACTGTGAACTCCAATTCACGCATGAATTACCGTATAGCTCCAGCAGCGGGCGGCCCCATTACCATCCAAGTAGGAGAACGGCGATTCAACACCACAAAGAATACGATGACAGGAGAAAGCCCTTTTTTCGCAGCACTAATGTCAGGGCGCTGGGATAGTAACAAGCAAGCAGATGGCTCATATTTCATCGATGCAGATCCCGACCTCTTCGAACATATCCTGCGGTATCTTCGACGAAGTGTGCTTCCTATTTTCTACCATCCCGACAAAGGTCACGACCACGTTCTATATCTCGCACTTCTGGGAGAAGCAAGATATTTCCAGATTACGCGATTAGAGAATTGGTTAAAGAACAAGAGATATCTTCATGCAGTACGTGTTCAGTATTCCGTAGAAGAGTTGGACGGTTTCTGGTCGGAAACTCTATGGACAGATGAAAATGTAGTGTATCATCCGCGTTGGGACACAGAACAAGTTTATATATGTCCACGGGAAATTGGTGTTCACAGGGGTAACAGAAGTGCGTGTGGAAAGCAGTGTGAGAGTGTACGTGGCGATTCGGGGTACAAATACGAGGACGAGCCAATTTTGAAGACGTTGGTGATTCGAAAAAAAATTGTTGTCGATCAGGAGGCTTGTCTGGAGGGTTTGGGTGAAAATTGATTAGATCAAAAAAGTGAGGACTGGAAGTACAACCGCATCGATAGGACTGCTTAATGTCTAGATAATTATGTATCTTCAAAGAGCCGAATTGGAAGGTGATAGTCCAACAAATGATTTCTGGCAGTGATGTTGGCGATTTCGTCGTACTGATTGAAGTGTGTTCCAAGGCGCTACATGATTGCCAGGAACATACTTGGAAGTCAGTTGTTCAGACTATATTCCACGCTAACCCTTGCCGCGATTTGACAGAGAGGTAGAAAATTGCAGATAAGACACCTAGGGTCAAAAGCCAGGCTGGGAAGTCATGGTCACTCAAGTTCAACCGTCCAAATTTCATTTCAATTATGCGATCATTAATCCGACAAAATTGTCCCCGCCTAAACCAGGTCCCAGCAAAATAGCAAACATGATGAGCCAAGCCACATCTCGAATCTTACACTCTCAAAGTGTCTTTGCAGTAGTACAAATATAAAACCGAAGTATCAGACAATATTTTCTCCAATTACCGGAGCAGAATCCTTAACTTTATCTCCATCGAGGTAGAATTCCTCGTACGATTCATCATTGGCTGCTTGCTTTTTATTGTCTGAGTTCTTGGGATGTGATTTAGTCGTATCTTTGGCTTTTGACGTAGACCACCACTGATACGCATCGTTCACCATTTCCCTGTAATCTTCTCCTAGCTTTTCTTTGGCTGATCCGACATGCAAGTACAGGAAGAGCCCTTCCCATTTCTTCGGCTTGTCTCTGAATCCATACCATAACGCCCTAGAGATAACAATAGGAAAGAATAAGAAGAAGGGAAGTCTTATAAGTTTTGGACTCGGTGCTTTGAGCGCCAAATAAAGGAAGAATAAAGTCAGCGCAATTGATATTGGAACTAAAACATTACTATCAGCTTCGGTTTAGGATAAGATTGGGGGCGAAAACAGGCCAACGAACACATGAACTCGAACTGTTCTCTAATGCTCATGACGGAGTTCGAGGATCCGGTGAACTCCACCGCATTCATACCGAATACACTGCTCATGAAAGATAACGGGAGGAAGATGATGGTGATGACGGTGAATATCATGATAGATCGACCTTGGTGCACACTTTCATCCGCACGGTCCAGTGAAGCGGTGGCTTCTATGATACTAGCCTGTTGTTGTTTGAGTGTGAGTAGGTCTCGTAATTGTTCGGCAATTTCACGGGCACTATCTTCAAGCTGGTGCAATTCGCTGTGATGATTAGATATAGTGTCAACCAGATCAAAGGATCGATCAATAGTATGCTTTATCATGACTTTGTTGACCTTTGTTAAAGAATCTTCAGCCGGCAAGCCGTTGGTGATGCTATTTGCATCCGAGGAATTCTCCCTTTGTAACTCTTTCAGCATAAGACTCAAGAGACTAGTCATTTCCTGCATTGGCTCAACTTGTCCGTTGATTGTCTCTAGGGCTTTTGAGAAGAGTTGCGTAACTTGTAACCTTAAAAGACGGTAAGCTCAGCAAGTGAATTGAAGGGATTATTATAAAAGGAGACGCAGATCGTTTGATTGAACGAAAACGCATCAACTGGAAGACCACTCACTGTTGCATATTAATACGCGACATCATCTTTAATTCTTCAATGATATCATGAGCCTCTCGTAGCAAAACTCCCTCGGGATTGATATTGAGATAGAGTCGTGCCTTTTCTGGGTCAATTTTTAGTCTTTGACCACTCAGTTGCTCGAGATGACGCCAGAATAGCTTGAATGCGGTCGTTTTCATTTCGGACTATCATTTATCAGCTGATATTGTATATGATATGTCGAAGTTTCTACACTCACAACGTAACCAATCGCATCGGCAAATATATCCAAAACCTCAGGGCGTTCATCAGTAGGCTTTGTGCGATCGAAAAATACCATCGAACATTCTTTCATGATCAAAAGAGCTAGATCATATACTGAATTGATCTGGCCCGGACGGATTTTTTCGAGTCGGTCTCTAATACATCTATGCACACCAGAAGAGTCAGGCTTGTTACGACCCAGCCTTTTGGGAAAGCTAGTGATGATGGTATCTATATATGTGTCAATAATTTGATCCTGTAAAAAGAAACGAGTGCTGTCTCAAGAAGGTGACCCACGCTCGTCAAGAATGTACATCCATAGCTGATCGACCATCACTACGCGGGTACTCCCGTGAATTTTCCTCCGCTCCTTTGTACCACGATAAACAACTTGATCCCTGTCCCGAGATTCGGTATTTTCAAGCTTGAAGTAGTACGACTGATCGAGCGTACGACGTGGATGAAAAGGCGGTTGTTCATGCAAATGGCTGTGGATTAATTTAATGTCCGGTTCAAGATCCATTGCCTCATAGACTTTCGCAGCTTGCAACAAATAAAGACCCCAGGGATTTGTGACCTTTCCCGTAATGTCTTCATCTGCACTGCTCTTAGCATTGGCTCGAAAGAAGTGACGAAACCCAATCGTCTGCTTCGGCTCAACAGAAGGGGCAGGGCCATCCGAATTCGACGTAAGCGTCTTGTACTCGGCCTTATGCAAGAAGCCAAACTTCTTCGTATTGTCCTTGACGAGATTTGCAAGCATGTTTTTATTCCGTATATGGTAACGAGTCTGTTTTTCTTGATGCTCCGATGTGAGTTTTTTTGCAATGTTGGCCATGTGAGCTCTCTTTCGATCCGTTTCCCAGTGAAGATAAGGCATCTAGAAAACCCTGTCAGCTCCCTAATAAAGTAACTTTGAAGGTGATCTCACGAAAAGGACTATATTATTATTGCTTCTTTTTCGAGAAGTATGATGATGTTCAGCAAGAATAGTATCAACCTCCGGATCTGTTTCTGTCAACAAAGATAGCATTCATCATAAAGAGGTGACTTACCACGAGGAATGCATTTGCAGTGCGAGCGCATATGTCGAGCATGAAGCGGATCATTTGGAGCGCCATGCTGCTGCCCTGTCCACAGTTCCCTAGAAAGAACTTTTGATGTCTGTGGATGATGGTCTTTGTTTTCATTGTAATGTTTCTGTATTGCTTCCTTCAACTTCACATTAGCCTCAAGATAAGGCATCCGGGATTTGAAAACTTACTTCAATCCATTTCATGTTGTTAGCAGGAAAATGAAAGTAGCGAATGCTGTCGGTATTTTCTCTTGCCCAAGGATCGTGAACACCATTGGACTCAAGTACCTCCGAAATAGAATACTTTTCTATCCCATACTGGTCATAAGATGTGGTCTTGGGAATACCGTCGGACTGCCGCTTCTCCAGAGTTATTTTCGAGACGCTAAACCCATATCCAGAGTCATCCGGAACATCTTGCCCTACTTCTGCGATCAAATCACCAGGAGACTTCCACTTTTCTACCTCTTTCAGGATTCTCTTCTTATTTTCCGCTCTGCGTATCTTTTGGCCATTCGTCTCGAGGTCTTTTGCGACCCTTGTAGCCTTCGTTGGTTCGTTTTTGAAAGCTTCATATTCTCGCTCCAGCTTTGCTTGCTCTTTCTTCAATTCATCTATGCAAGTCTGGTTCAAATTTGAGTTTGCAAGACGAGAGTTGATGGCGTTTTCTTTCCAGGCTATCTTTCGCTTCCTCAGTTCAACAATATCAGGGAGGTTCCTCTGTTTTCCGACGAATAATGCTCGTAATTCCGCAATTCGATCTAGTTCTCGCTTGATCTTATGCCAGTAATGCTCTGGCAATTTCTCCCTAAATCCTTCTGGAAGTCCCGCTTCGAAGTCGTGTAATTGTCCTGACTCGATATCACCACGACGGTCATACCGGGAACGCAGGTATAAGGAAACAAAATCATTATTGTCTATCAACCTCTTCGGCGTCGAATCATCATAAAAATCGTCAATCAAAGCAGTGGTGCCATTAGCGCCGCCTGTATTCGCTGGATTGAGTCCAGCCATGGGCACGAAGTGATCTTTTTTTAAGAGGATTCAAAAGTGTTCTACAAGACACTGATAAGAGCCCTAAAACAAGAAAGATAAGTCATCTAGTCTATTGAGCCGCATCAAAGGTACACTAGCCCTCAATAAACCATCTGTAAGATATTTGCGCGATCAGTGCCAGAAGAGGCTCTAATGCCGAACATAACGTTCAATCTCCAATCAAAGAATTACGAAGCACTGGGTTGAAGCATCTATCGGTAAGCCAGCGCTTATGTGGAAATTGAAAAGCTCTTCAATTGTCGAATTGGGTGAGAAACATACGAATATCTGGGGGCTATATGCGGGCTGACCAAAAAGGATACACAGCACCGGATAGCGAGGTTACATGGTGAAACAACCCCTGCTCATTCTGGCCACCGAATGAGTTTGCTTACCCACAAAACCCATGTCGTGACCTCATAATGTAATTGTAAATGAATAATCCAGAATCCAAAGTGGGAAAGTTTGCGATGAGGCTGAGGGTTGACCTGGAAGACTTGACCTGGTGGACTTATTCTTCAAGAATATATTTGACACTAGGCGCTAACGTTAAAGAACCGGAGTAAGGAAGAAACAACCGTCAATTCCAAGTATGTACAATAGACGCCACTCAAGAAAGATTGGTGTGTATCTCCGTACGGGCGAGCACCCACACAGCGAGATTACAAGAGCATCACTTGGAGGTGCATTAGCTCGATAAGCTTGCGTCAAAAACAATGTGCGGAACTGTGCTTATTGTCGATCCTGAGCAAGTCGTATTTAGGTTGTAGTCTATTTCATTATGCACCTTGGACTATCTTCTCTATCCAGTCTTTCACTTTCGTTGCCATTGTTTCGCTGTGATCTACGTTCATATCCAATTAGCAAATGTTCCTCAGCCGTTCATCCCCTCATAAATCAGTTCTAGACCGAGACCGAGTACTCACTGATGCAGAATCCATGATCGATCCCCTCTTTGTCAATCATCATGATGGGCTTGTTTGTTTCCTTGATTGAAAATGAGGAGGTGGAAGAGGCTGATGCCGGCAAGGAAGAAGCTCGTGCAGCAATGAGTGCATCGCGAGTATGAGATGCTACCCAGTGATCCTGTTTTTTTATCAGCACAGGCTCACGAGTATCAGGCTATTCCATACATTTTCCCCAAAATAAAAAATTAGCTTAGGTGGAGAAGATTGAGACGACTCGGAATGTTCAACACCCCAGATCTCCGAATCCCATTTGTCATCTGTGATGGTGTTCATTTCATCACGTGCAAGATGTCTGAAGAATTCATCAGTGTTGTCATGATCCAGGGGCAAATGAACATACAGTGCTTGCCAAATACCATTTTTACTTCTCAAAAAGCTCGTGGTGACTTTCGCTGCCTCCTCTGGCATTCCCGTGATCTTCTTCACGAGGAAATCCAAAACAACGTTCGGAGCACAGTAAAGAAGCATTTTAGCCGTGGAAGATGCCAATACAGGAAAGTTTGGAATCGACATCAGAGGCGTAAGCTTTGCACCGGAAGGGGAGTGAGAAATGTGAGTGACTGTTGGAAACAAAAGAAGTCCTGACAAAACTGCGGATATTGAAGGTGTTGCAGCCGGCGCAATAAGCTTGGACAGAGTTTCTAGAAGGATATATGATCCGACCTAGAAACTTAGAACAAACTTTCCATGGAAGTCTGGGAAACTCACTGAATGCCCTATCAAGATCACGTTTTTGTATGGTGTGGATGAATCATTTATCTGCTCTACTAGGCAATCATGAACAAGATCTATTTGCTGTTCCAGTGAGTATGGATCTTTATTGGGAGACTCAGAGGAGACATCGTCTGTCTCAAAACCAGCCAAGGATTGGCCAAATATATGGTAGGTATCCGAATTCTTTGTGGGCGAGGAAGATAGGAGATCGTTGAGTAGTAAAAGAAAGGTCGAGCTACAAAAGGGTCAATGAAGGTATATATACATATCGAGAAATACTAATACTAGTAGCCTATCAATCCTGGATTGCCTGTGATGAAGAATATCAGATGATAGGTAGCGTCGGGAGAGTCTGAAACGGGACGGTATGAGATTTGTTGAGGCATCGCGTTTGAACTTTTATACGATACTATAGAACAGCAATTGGTAAAGAGTAAATTCTAAGGGTTATGATCTCTGAAGAGACAGAAACAATCAGGGATGAGTATCCCTTGATCTATACATGATCCAAGGTAAGTTGTGAAAGAGACTTCGGAGATTCAGGTGCGCAGATTACGGTGGCCGAAACAAACATACGGTGTGGTTGAGAATTGCAGAACCGGCCACCGTATTTTCACGTTAACAATTAGATCGTATATCTGACTATCTTTGACAATGCTGACTGGGTATCTACCTATTATTACATATCTATCTAATATATGATAACTAAAACATCACAGGATCCCAAAATCTCTTGGGAAGCCCATCAAATATCAATACAACAAGCTTTCTCTGGCAAAATACTCCTTGACCGCCTCACCCTCCTCAGTTTCCCTTCCCTCATTACCCAACTTCATCCCGCACTTCTCTCCATCCATATATTCGTCCCACCTTCTTAAGTTTTCTTTTGTGTATCTGTGTTTCAAAGTCCCCGTCAAAGTCATGAGTCTATACTGCTCCCCACCATCACCCGAACCCGACTCTCGAGATAAGACTCTACAAGGCAATCTGACACTTAGCACATGATTGATAGCCTTTTGATTGATTCGCTCCATCGGAATATGGTAATCAACGTCCAAACATAAGACTACCATTTCTCCAACATCAAATCCGTTGTGATCGGTAGGGTGGGGAAATGCAAGATCGTTCAGAATCCCTTGCGTCCATTCTACTTCATCCACTGGTTTGCTTGCCATTGTAGGATACTGGAGATTACCATCTTGATCTCGAATACAACCCCAAGTGATCTCCTTACCCGAAATATCTCCTTCTTCAGACGGTGGATGACATGATGCGCTAATAGAGACAGACGTGGTGTCACCCCTCAGGAACGGATGCAACCTCCACGTTCCGCTCAAACCAGCTTCTGAAAAAGCTGCGTAACACCACAAGCTTGCATTGAGAACCAGAGGAATAACGATTTTGATTGTAAAAGAGCCGATCCCATTGCTTGGAGAATTGACAATGGAATAGACGTACACGGCTGGTATTGAAGGCTCGTTACGATTCAAGGGAACGACGCTTGTAGCACTCATGGATATAATAAGAGAAGCCCAGAAATGCAGGATAATGGAACGGATGTGAATGAGGATAAATTCGCGCTTCGTGAAAGTGAGAAATGGAGTAGAAGCTTGAGAGGTATCTGGCCGGGGAGAGGTCACGCTTAGTGCTGATGAGGAGGATGTGTAAGAGAGTAGAGAGGCACGGGACTCGGACATGTTGCGATACAGAAGATACATGGAGTCCTGGAGCCAAAAGACCACTTGAAGAATATTGGAATAAAATAGTACCTATTGATTGTGTTAGTCGTGATGACAGACTCCGCGAATATGTGTGATATCTACCTCGACTATCCACATAGTGTCTTCCGACGATTTGGGAGTTGAAAAGTGTTCGCGCCACTGTGGGACCGTGGCCATTGTCGTTGCAGCGGTTATTATTGCGAGTGTCCAGCTATAATAGTAAAGCCTTCTAGACCACCCAGAACCTTTACCGTTTGGTATCCATGCTTGCGAAATGACTTCATTTTCGTCCCTGCCGTGTATGTTACGAATCGTGAGTCTTCTGATTCGTTTCCGTGTTTTCATCATGTGTGCCCAATCCAGAATAGCTATCAGTGTTTCGAAAAATCTTTTGCAGTACCCTTTCGACAAAGTTGGCTTTCGAACATCGCCTACGAAGGAAATTGCATTGGGCCATGATTTTGCCCCTGTTTGATTGCACAATATGGAGTTAGGAGAGTTTTCGGGATGTTCGAGATAAGAAGCCAAAGCGTCTCCGACGCTGAATATCGGATCCGTCTTGAAATGAAAAAACAAATAGACCGTAGCGGTAGTCATTAAAGACGCCTTAGCTATGACAGCATAGTAAAGAATTTGCAGTGCAATAGAACTGAATTGGAGCTTACACATTGAGGGCGGCTCTCGGTACAACAAACAGTATTCTGCCTGCGGTTCAATATCGTTTCGAGGAGTTCCAACAGCATATCCAGAGCACAATGAATATGCAAGATTATTGCCGTTTGCTTCTGCTTTTACTAGAGGCAAGGTGCTATTTGAATACAGATACCCTGGTGTGGAATCCAGAAAGCCATTGGGACAGAGTTGTAAAGGTCCATAGGAACCTTTTGGTGTAAATCCGGGCACGGCACCAATTGCAAGGATACCACCACTTTCATTGGATTTGGGTAAGTAATCTGACACTATGACGAGTGTGGTGAACGTACCATTATTTGCATTATGATACATTGTAGCGCAGTCGGCAATGGACAAGTTAGCCCAGTTCCCTGAGCTTACAGGTGGCGATAAAAATAGCGATACCTCCTGCCTTGTATCATGTCCAGGCCGTGTAGATGACTGCAGAACCATGGAGCGGTTGACTCTTTGTGATTGAAGGTCTTCCAGAGCTTTTTGGAGTGGTGCAAGAGTGGCCCAAGCCATTGAAGAGACATTCCTATCTACGATTTGTTGGTAAATTGAAACACTCGAAACATTGAAATGTGTTGGCTTGGTATTCCACTCTGGGGATACTACAACCTCGAAAGCATCGGAGGAAGTATCAGAGACAAAAAATAAACCATTGAGCCTAGAAATCTGCATCAGTCTCATCTCAATGCAGTGCCTAATAATTGGAAGACCTACAATAGTTGAATAGGAAGCGAGGTCAACAACAAAGAGAACCACAGAATTCTTGCAACAATAGGTACAATTTTGAAGTTGCTGAAATCTTGGTTGCTTATGATGAACCACTTATTCTTCGAGTGTGCTACATCAATGTCTGCTCTGGTGGGAGTCAGAAGACATTGCCGGATATAATCAGAACCCGTCAAGAGTAAAGCAGCTAGGATATTCAAGCCCAGAATTAAAGAGTTTTGGATATAACCAATGGTAACACAATTCTGTGATGCTTTAACATCTTTCAGACCGTAGGTGCCAAAATTATCATTCTTCAACAAACAGCCAGCCACGGTTGCTAATACCCACGTACACAACGTCCAACCCACAGCTGATGCTCTCCAAGTCGATGAGAGTGAAAGTGTAGAAATATTGCATATATTTTCACTCTTCACCAATGTATTGTTGGCCTCATTGGAGGATGTTTCGTTTGCAGTTCGAGGACAAAAATTCATGTTCAAACTCGAGCGTTTGCTTGGTAATGTACGTTTGATCTGATTGCAGTGGAGATGAGCTTCATCAAAAATAGAGCTGATCTTTTCATGAGATGGGGGGCACTCATACTCGTCATTGGGGTGCTCCGAAAGATCTAAAGGCATCATATACCTACATTTGGCCATTTTCTGGTCGTTCATGATTTTGGTTATGAGGAAAACGGTCAAGGATGCAAGAAATGAAGAGGTTGGATTGAATATAGGGGCGTGAACAGTGTTTGAGCGACAAGTCGATGCTTCGCCAGCTTGGCGGTTCATACCATTTTCGTCAAGTGGTAAGAACAACGCTCTTAGAGTTATGCTAGTGTCAACAATGGCATGGATCAAATAGATTCACTAAGATATATCTAGCATTATTGCCATAAATGACTGTAGGATTCTGTCGCTTGACTGCATTGTAAACCAAAACACGTCTCCAAATTCGAGTGAATTCTTGATTTTCCCATCGACGTTATATGCGAACTTGATATCTGCATCTATCTTTCCTATTGGACCAGTGCCTGAATCAAAACTAAAGCGATATTATATGCTTGAGGCTGATTACTGTGCCTCAGGATGTGATCCGATGTGCATAAAGGGGCGGAAATGAAGAAATTTAGCACCTAAATGGGTTCGGTTGCCCCACGCTGGAGCCTTAAACATGGATTAAGGAGATACCAAATGTTTACATACAGCAAACCACCAGGTATCTGAGATGGTATTGAGATCGTCAATCCCTTGGACGAACAGCATCCCCTCATTTCTCAACTCTAAAGATCGGGTAGAAGCTTGAAACAAAACGTTGTAAATGGTAATCGAGTTTCTACAGAGAGAAAAAAGCGCAAGGGCCGCAGAAGTTGCTTCGGATGCAGTGTTTTCAAGTGTTGGCCCTTGTATTATGTGCCGAGGATGCGTCACTTCCCTGTCAACGGACTTTACCGCAATTGTGATAGTTCATCAAGGAGTGGATGGTATCTAATAAGCGGATTTCTGATGACAGCAGATTCAAAGGTATACCCGCTACAATACTGCAAGCTGCCGTTTCAGGCTTCGCGGTTCTTCTGAAGAGTAAGTAGGATAGAGAGCTGGAATTGTCACTCATGGTATCATGGTAGTTGCGAATGTTACTTCTGATCGCGGACTTGTCAGATCAACAGCCTTGTTTATTTGTCGCTGGGATCATCTTGATGCGCATACCGCTGATGTATTGCTATGTTTCGAGCTGCCCCCTCACATTTGGCTTCAAAGGAGTTGGAGCTGGATACTCAAAATTCTTTAGTAGAACAGGTCACTCGACCAAGAGAGCATTCATTGTAATTCCATTCTCTCTCTCTCTCGCAACTACCTGTCAGCGTGGGCAAACTTTCGTGGGCTCCTATGAGTTCTACAGAGCTCTCTCATGTTCTTTGCATCGATATCGCAAGAAAAAAGGGGTGAAATTCGCAGCCAGATTATAATGATTGCCATGCTTATTAAGAAAAGTGAAAGGAACAGACGGGGTGGGTAGTCAAGCTTAAATACCCCGGCATTGAAACCGTGGGGGCTGCACAAGGGGTTCTTCTCAAAGAGGTTAGATCCCCCGACGCGCCCACCAATCCATGGATGTATCACCAAAGACTTGAGCTACAAATCTCAAGCCACGCTCAAAAACGGCCTTTTACGATTCACGATGATGTGATATCTCACAGCATTGCTCGTCGATCAAAATTTCATCTATAATTATCAAAATCAACCACAGTGAAAGTTATTCCCCTGTCCACATGACTTCCAGGATGGAAGTAAGGGAATCTCCTAACTTCACAGCATTCTTAATCTCGAACCGCTCATCTGCCTCCCGAAAAAGCTCTTTCCAATCTTCCATAGATTTCTCCCGAGAGCCAAAATATGAAAGCATATTCAAATTCATCGTTCTTAATCACTCTTCATCAGTAACATCATCTGGGGAAAAGAGAACTAAACTCACCGAAGTCTTCTCTCCTCATGCCATGGGAGCTCTCCTGACTCCACCAACAGTGGTTCCACGATAAGTAACCTCGATCCCTTCTTCAGCGCCGGTATTTGATTTCGCAAGATTTTGACACAATAATGATCCGTCCAATTATGGAATATAGCACGGAAGAATATCACATCGATATTCCGAACAGTCTGTGGTGTCAACATGTCATACGCCATGAAGTTTATTCGATCTGAGATCTCAGCTGGTACGTATGCTGGCCCTCCTGCGATTGCCCCTGCGAAGTCCTGTACAATGAAATTCAAGCCAGGGAACTTTTTTGCTAGGCTAATGCTGATAGGTCCGTACCCTCCGCCAACATCCACTATGGTGGCGGACTCAAGGCTCCTCCAGTCGTAACGTTCGCATAACAGCGAGAGGTCATTTCTGGAAGTGAATGCGCACATCGCGTTGGCAAAACGCTTCCCTCGAGAGGGATGAGCACTCAATTCTTCGTAAAGACCTTTGTTGGTTCGATGACCAATGCTGTATCCCTAAAATATCAACTATGTGAGCATTTTGCATAGCACAGAAATTATGTTCGAAGTTATGATAGTCTATATCGAAAATGAAAGTGTTGGTGTCCTTACAGTTTGGTTGGGCTCTTTTGCATACCCGAATTTTTGTACCGCCTCGACCGTCTATAATACGATTAGTGTCGGAGATATGAAGCGTCACCTAGAAAAGAAATTACATGTGCAGCAGCCTGGAATCGTTCCTCGGTGACAATTCCAACATAATCCGTTAACAAAGGGTCGGATGCTAGAAGTTTGGACGCTGCTGTGTGGGCTACTACTCCCGGCCGAACCTCTTTGAAGATGTGATTCGTCATCGCATATCCCAAGATTCTGCGAGTATCAATCACGTTCAAGCCGCACTTTTCAGATATCTGTTCATAAGTCGCTTCGCCGTTTATTGGGAAAGTATTGACCATATCATATGCATATATGAACTGCAGGCTCATACTGTCCATTGCCTAAACAATCACGTTTAGCTTGGCTGATAATTTCCATAGGATTGTCAATCTTACGAACCGATGTGCCCATCAAAGCTGCTGTAGGTCCTAACATGAGATGATGAAGCTCCATGGTTGCCTTCAAAACCTCCGCATATGCGGCAGCAACCTCTTTTTCATGGGATGGAATGATTATGCGAGAAGGGCCAGAGATATCAAAGGATGGCATCGGAAGCTTGTTTCTCAAGAAGTATTCATTTACAATAGCAGTGCAACTCGAGATGGTCGTTGCAAGCACTGTGATCTGTGATGGAGAGGCCATTATATCGATCGCCGGAGCTTGATTGGGTGCGTAATAGTTGGTGTCTACAATTGTGTAGATATTGGATACAGATACTTATGGATGAATGATTTATATCGATACACTCAAAAGCAAAGTAAACAAGAACTCTCACGAACAATATTGATAGGGAAAGAGGTCTCCTTTTTCTGCCTATGTGGAGTGAAGCAAGAAAACTTCCAACATTTCCTCAATGGATGTGGTCCAATCATCCTTTGTGGCGGTGACAATAAGCCAAAGGTTATTTTATGATCAATGCAGTGTTTGGAGGTATGATTCTGTTACCAAGCATTTTGAATGTCTTTTTGTTTGATACAAAACTTCTTCACAAATGTGGTGGGACTCAAAGTATATAACCGAGCTAACCGAATTAGCTCTACCGATGCCGAGCCGCTAGTCGTCCCGCTCCAGGAACTTGGAAAGCGGTAAGGGGCCGAGCCAATCAATGATGTCATGTACAAATTCTCAACATTTATAAAAATGTTTGTTCGCCGATTTTCTGTCATTTTTTGAAAGCAAAATAGATTGAATCTATCAATACTTAATACATACTCCAATCAACTGCCTGTTGTTGATATGCTTCAATACGGATGGGCTTTGGCCTTAATGGCCATTCCGTCAGTCTCTTCATCACAAATTCCACTTCGTATTTCACAAGATTATTCCGCAAACTCTCATACACAGGATTACAAATTCGATCCTCTCCTTCACCTTCCCGGTATAAGTCCATACTTCGATGCAGTTGGCCCGGGTCTTAACCACAAAGCACCTCGCCTCTGCGAAGTCACAGCCGCATCTTATCTTGTCAGGCATGCCGCAATTTATGCTAACGACGCTGATTACGAAACCTACATCGAACCATTTTTGAAAAAATTAGATAGTACATATACCACCAAGTCAGGAAAGAAACGGAAGGGATGGACTGGACCACTCGCATTCTTTGAGAAATGGCAAACTCCCATTGATGATCCAAAGAATCAAATGGAACAAATCACTCCTCAGGGAATCAAAGACTCGAAAAAGGTTAGCAAACATTTGTTATCCAGATATCCCGAACTAGTGCCCACAACGAAACGAATCTATGCGGACAAGAAGTCAAGAACACAAGATACGGCCAAGGCATTCGGTAGTGTCTTTCCACAAAAAGTCGAGATCGTCGAGATTGGAACAAATCGATCGTCCTTTCATTCCCAAGTCCCACATAAAGCATGCGATGCATTTACCAAAAAACCTGGGGACGAAGAATTACAAACTTTCCTCGCAAAATATGCACCGTCGATCATCGCAAGACTTCAGCAGTATTCACCAGTCCAGCTTGGGAATTATGATATAATGGGGTTGCAACAGATGTGCGGGTATGAATCTGCTATCACGGGCAAGATTTCAAAGATCTGCGACGTTTTCACAGACGATGAATGGATGGCTTACGAATATGCGTGGGATATGAAATATTCGCGCATGGTGGGTCATGGTAATCCTCTTTCGCCTTATTTGGGATTCCCTTGGCTAAATACCACGGCGCATCTATTCTCCAAATTCCACGCGCCTCAACATTCCGAGTCTTCCGGTGACGGGATTCCCGATGACGACGGCCAACGATTCTTCTTATCTTTTACCCATCGCGAAGTCCCTCCTTTCATAGCCACCGCCCTTGGCCTCTTCAATTCCTCCAATGCATTTGCCGAAGAATTTCCAACCGATCGTATAAATTGGTCTCGATCATGGAAAATGTCCGAACTCATCCCATTCTTAGGTCATGTTGGAATTGAAAAACTCACATGTAAAGGATTGAAAGGCGATGCGGATGATGAAGACGATGTGCAGGAATTTGTGAGGATCATTGCCAATACCGCCCCAAGGCCAATTCCCGAATGCCAAGGCGGGCCTGGCGCTTCTTGTGAGTTCCATCAATTTGTAGAGATTGTAGAGAGGGGAATGGGTATATATGGCGATTTTGATGGCATTTGTAAAAATAAGAAAGAAGTTCCTAAAGATCAGTATTAGATCACGGACTCAGAAGAAGATTTGAAAATGTATTTATAGATCTTAGACTCTAACAAGAGTAATGTATAATATCAGCGATTTCCAGGTTGAGGTTAAAGAATTCAATTAATTGTCGTCATGATAATATATCGATTGAAATACAAAACATGTGTTTTAAATACACGAGGTTTTTGCGTGGGGTAAAGAAGACTTGCAACATTCTAACCTGTTCTCTGAAATCATTCTAGATAATTCCAAACACGATAGATGTGCAACAAAACTATCTATCAAACACTGAAGGTCACGAGGTGTTTGCCAGAAGATTCGTTTATTGCTTCTCGAACATTCATGCGTGGGAACCAACTTGGCGTTTACAGAAATGATAACCACATCCTGCCGCAGTTTCTAAATTTAAACCTTCGATTTCTGATTTTAACAGTATTGAGGCTTACAACGACCGCGATTTCAAAGCCGCAAGACGACTTGAGAGCCATGCCTGGTTTTTTCCAGCCAGTATCATACATATCATAACGCTTCTCATCGAGAAATATCGACAGCGAATTGAAAGACAATGACCGATGAAGAGGAATTTATGATCTTCATAAAATGCGTATATCTCCGATCCTGGGTGCGATCCTGCTGATCCATTTGCTCCAAGTGAGAACAAACCAGTATTTGATCAGTGCTTGAGGCATTTGGACTGTCTTTTTTTGTTATTCGGGATTGATTGATGCTTGACTACTAGATTTTGAGTAGTTGTCGTGTTCTTGAAGAGTATTTCGAGGCGCTCGTTTTACTCTCTACTGCTTACAACTTATACGATGATTTTACCTCACGTTTTACCAGGAGACGTGAGACTCTGAAAAGAACTTTCAGACTTTATAGCTGATGATGTTCGCTAGCATTGAATCGAAAGATGTACGGATGAGTATCATTCTAGACAAGTTGGGAATACATCAATTTCAGAAAGGTCAGTACGGTGTGAACCCCTTCATTGTGTGTGCACAGACCACTCCATCACTTTCGTTCCTGTCTGCAATTGAACTTCGCAATAGTGGCAGGACAAACCGGTACCCTTCAACTTTTGCAATTTGATTCAGAAAAGGTCGTTTCTATAAGTGGGAGATAGAACCCCATAATCTTAAAGCACATGGAGATTTCGCGTACCATATCTACATGTTGTCTAGTGAAAGGCACATTGCGGGCCAGCTGAGTGCCAAAATACAAAGGTGGGCCCAATATTCAGGGGTGAAAAGAAAACTTTAGGCCAAATTGGTAGTAGGTTAGAGCTCATTAACTACTTTGGTAGTAAAAATGCTTGTAAGCACATCAGATGCGAGCCGATTTTATGATTCTGTGCTGATTCAATGTGTCAATGCAGGTACCAGATTAGTGTCATCCCATATTGTCCAATAACGTGGTGAACATTGGATCTATCCATTCCATCGGGTACCCCGAGTCCATAAGGGTCCAGTCCTACAACATCGTGAGAAAAGCCTTCGTGAAGATACTTCTTGGCTCTGCTGAATTCGTCTAGTATAATGGCGCCACAAACGTTCAATAGTTTGAACAGCGAGGTTGTATGATTAGACGTGATATATAGTTGGCGTGCTGCACATATAATATTATCTTCTCGTTTCTCGCGTTGTGCCTACACTCTTTGACAATCGTTAAAATGAAGTCGTTCTTTTCTTTCTCAGTCATTCTTTTGGCGCGTTCTGTTGTATCGGAAAACACTCCTTTTTGTGCTCCAGCTCAAGTAAAATATTGTGTATTGGTATGTTAGGGGATATTGATATTGATATAATGTAGCTGATTTTGAAATAGGACGATTGTCTTCAACCATTAATCAATCAGACCACCTCAGGACCTCAGTTCTGTGGCAAATATTTAGAGAATGACAGCATCAGTATTCCCGATTATATTCCAGCTGCGATTCCAGCATCTCGTATCTCATCTGCATGTTCTTGTTTAATTCAGGTTCAGCCTACAGCAAAGCCCACCACGCAGTCGTCATTTGCCCTAGGCTCCATCGACCTTTCAGTCTCTACCAAAACATCCCCTTCTCTCGAGACGTCTGTTCCAACTGTTTCCTCCGCAATAGTGTCCGTAGTATCTATATCTTTGCCGGTCATCCCGGGGTCAGGAAAAGAATTCACTACCTCGATCATATACTCTCTCTCCACTTATACTACTCATTCAAGTGGACTATTGGTAACAAAAACCCAATCTGTGCTCGATTCTACCACAGTTTACCCTGTCACTCATGAGATCACACAAAGTCCAAGTCCCAAATCAACGGTACCAGTTGAATATACCACGTCGATAGTGTACGCCCTGTCTAGTTACACAAATCCAAGTGGTGAAGTTATTACGAAAACAATCGTAGACTACACAACAGTTTGTCCTGTCACCGCTAAAGTTACCTCAACTTCCCAAGCACTGGGACAGTTGGCTAGCGAAAGCACAACCGCATATGAGACATCGACAATTTATAAAACTTCGACATACACGAGCCTTGGGCAGACAATCACAAAAACTTTAGTAGATTATTCAACCGTCCGTTCCATCACAAAAGAATTGTCCCCAAGTCCAACTCCCAAGTCGACGGTTGAGTATACAACATCGACTGTATATTCTCTCTCTACTAGAACATACACGTCTAGTGAAAAGACTTTCACAGTAACAGATACCGTCGTTGATTATACGACTGTTTGCCCTGTCACTCAGTCAGCATCTTCAACCCAGGGTGTATCATCGCTCACTACGTTCCCTTCCGTTTCATCCACTGAAAGTGTAATTTCGACTTCAGCTTCCGACAGTTCGATTGTTCCCTCATCCTTGTCTGTTTCAGCATCGGCTTCCAGCAGCTCAATCGCAGTCAAGTCAACAAAAACAAGATCACGCCACTCCCGAACAAAGTGCACAAAAGCTTCCCACTCTACACAAAGCTATCCTTTCGGAAATGCCACATCTTTATACCAACCCACTGGGACTACAAGCTCGAGTCCTTCTTCTATATCAGGAACCGGATACTCATCATCTGTTAGGTACCCAATGAGTAACTCCACAATATCAGACATCCCTCAAGGAGCTGCGTCTTCGACTGCTCACCAAGTGACAGACTCCACCCGATTGCAATTTCCTTCAGGAACTGGATACTCAGTATCTTCAACAGCTTATTCAATGCCGAATTCCACAAGCTCGCATGTCCCTTCAGGAACTGGTTTTTCTGCTCCAACGACTTTCACAACCACGGAGACTCTCCCCACCAGCACTTCTAGTGTAGAGATTAATAGTAGTACTTCAGAATTACCAGAAACAACTGAGATTCCTATCACAAGCGCTCCATCTACAACATCAAGTCTTGCACTCCCTTCTGTAACTGCATTTTGTAGCACAGACGCGGCGGCTTTAGTATTTGCAGCGGCTGGTACTCCAGTAACCTCTTATTGCAGTAGTCTACTCTCCATCCAGCCAACTTACGCAGATGAACAGTACCTCTTCGTCACAAAGACCACTTTAATCACAACTACCACCACCGTCAGCCCCGCAACTGTCACTGTTTTCAAGAGAACGACAAGAACTGACTCATATCCATTCACATCAACATATGATTTGGCTCAACAATCATCAGCTTGCAGCTGTCTCTCGATCCAACCAGCCGTGATCGCCGAGACTGTAACAATAACAGTTCCAGCAACATCCTTGGTTGTTGTCTCAACTACAATTCCAGCTTGCACTCCGTCGCCTACCCAAGCGGTCGTAAATGGTGATTTTGAGACCTCAACATCGGGATCTTATCAGACGCCCTGGATTCTTAGTAGTGGTGCTTATGTACAGTCTAATTTCAATAACGCGGTGCAGTCACACGCTGGCGATAAGTTTGCGTGAGTTCCTCTCCCCCCTCTTGACTAGCTATAAGTCTACCTAAAGCGAGACTAAACTTTTCATAGCATTCTCTATGGTCAATACTCTACCATAGTCACCATGTTCCAACAAATTGATACCCTTACCCCCGGTCAATCTTACACTCTAAGCTATTACACTTTAGTCGCAGGAACGCTCGTTATGCCAACAGATTATTGTACGTTGTCTACTTCCGTGGGAGGAATAGTTGTCGACACAGCGACTTTTACGTCCTCGAGTAGAGGGAGTCTTGGGGTTAGCTATTCACAACGTTCGGTAACGGTAGTCCCCACAACACAGTCGGCGCAGTTGAAAATCAGTTGGCTGTGTGTTAGCGTAATCGATATGTACGCGGATCTTGTGCTGGATGATATTTCGATGGTTGGTGGGGGTACGAGTTGTGCTGTGTCTGCTTAGTTATTAGAGCGGTCATGGATCCATAGAATAGATAATTTTAATAGATGACATTTCCCTGTCTGTAGTTCAGTTTGGTTCTAATACCTACCATATTTGGCTGAGCCGTCTCTTATTTCATTTTTGAAACATGATCTGTGTACAGTGCTCAATGCTCATAGTTCTGATGCCATGGTAATTTTTATACATATCGTTTCCAGTGCACAGTTCAGTCTATCGTAACTTCTCGCTAGTATCTACATCAATTAAAGTCTCCGATGACTCGATTTCGAATCACGCCTAGAAATCAGATAATTTCCCCTCATGGCTTCATAATATAAATTTCCATCCACAAGTGAGATATTGAATAGAAATCACTACCCAATCAAAAGTCATAGACGCGTTTGTACAATCAATTCATGATATGAATGTCGAAGCTGACCACAGTCCCATCAACTATTGTGCCTCATCTTTACATTCCCGCCCTTCTAAGTTCTAAGGAACCCCATAATGTTTCTCAAAGACATTCATCCCTATAATCGGTATACCAACTATGGCTCTCGCTTTCGTCTACTGGCATCATCTAAATTGTCACCACTCTGCCATACACCAATAATACGGAATATATGGACGAAAATTCCGGTCTGACTAGCAAATACACATAGACGGATACCAAGCTGGTTTCTTTCCATAATGGTGGGATCATCACACTGCAATTTTGGATGCATGGTTTGAAAATTTTTCCTATGGCTTGGGATGGATAATCGGCTATTTACGCTCACTGGATAATATCGCTCAGTCAGGGAGAACGAAGCGGGGAAAGTGAATGAACGTCCCCGCAAAACGTCTTTCGATTCCAAGGAACGTGTCTCGGTAGATTTCTCAATCTTAGAGCCAATAAAATGATCTTTTATACTCTCAGTTCTGTTTTACGTGCTGGGTTTGGGCATGTGCGAATGTTATACTAGCGTCGAATTTTGTTTGGGGATAGTTAGCCTTCCTCGACTAGCCTCTTGAGGAAATCGACAGCAATATGATTTGGGAGTTTCGGTGGTATTGAGATGATTTTGATATCATCTAAGATCTGAGAAAGGGATAGTCTGATACATGTTGTTCTTGGTACCGTTATGGCTTCTATGGTTTAGTCCGGATATGTGATGCATGTCACCCCCCGTTTTTCATCGTGTAAACGGGTATGTTCATTTGTATCCGAATGGAATGGGCGCTCGTAAACTTCCCCGTTGAGACTGAATTAATTATGTTCTTGGGTGCTGGTGGTCGAATCGGTAGTTGTTATATTGCCGTTCTCGGCACAGCACAGCACAGGCCCAAATACGATAGAAACTAGTTGTGAATTATAATTTATACCGACGGAATGCATGTATTCTGTAAATTGGAAGTCTCAATCGAGAATCGATGGAATTTGTCTCCCATCTTCGGATTTTGCAATATACGCAGAACTGGATTAGTCAAAGTTTCCCGCTGTCAAAAGGTGGCTGAGCTAAATTTAGATCCCAACCAGGATTACCTAGGTAGGATTTGCCTCGGGAATGATCAGGCTTCTAGAAACATGTGACGTGATCAACGACAATCTACCAACATACCAATTCCCATTCGTATTTTATATCGTCTTCAGATATATCTGAACACATAACACATGTTCAGACGAATTCGAGTTTCAATGAACACTATCCAGACTGTTCATTTTGGTTTCATTCGCACATTTCAGGCAAATATCGTGATAGGGCATGTTTCATTACCATCACGCCAATGTTGGAATCAAACATGTTATTCATTAATTTGTTGTTTTGATTGATGGGATGGTTACATGAGATTAGGCTCGCTAGGAGTCCCAATACTACCAACCAAACTTCGAATTTCCTCCGCTTTGCCTCTATTTACATTCATCCCATCGAATCAGCTTGGGTATTTCCCACTTCAGTACAGAACCTTCGTACTTTCCTCAACGGTATGCTCCCAGCCACAATATACACATTTCCTACAATCCGGTCTCAACATTTTCCACTCCCCACATGTTACACATCTTCTAGCCAATACATCTCTGTCAACTTTGTCCGCTACAAAGTTGAGATCATCATCGTACCAGCGCAACAATCCCGCCCATCTTCCCTTGTATTTGCCACTGGCCATGGCTCTTTTTAATTGCTCAGCTGAAAGCTTCTTGACCTCATCAATAGTTTCTTGCGATAGCGCAGCATGTGGAGGTCCATCCAGCATCTCAATGGCCAATTTGCTGAACTTGATATATTCCTCTTTGTTGGAACCCCAATCCCAGGTTGTGAGAAACTCATGCACATTTTGCAAATTCAAATTCTTGGCATTTTGAAATTTCTCGTTTCCGGTTCCGCATAAGTACTGCCAGATAGGTCCCATTGGTCCAGTCTGTGGGGATCGCATACACATGTAATTGAAGACGTTCATGCGTTGATTGTTGGGAACACGGTCTTTGCAAAAGTTTTCGTACTTTTGGAATAGATCCTTCTTGACGGATGAATCCTTCCCCGAGAGATAGTTCTTTGTCATTTCAGCGGCATAAATACTAGTGCTCATGTTCGCGTTGATGCCGGGGGAGTATAGTGGATTGGTAAAACCAGTTGCATCACCAATGGCCAGCCAATTGTTTCCAGTAACTCGTGGGGCACGGAATGCCAAATTCTTGCGCACAAACCAGGTGGTTCCGGGGCCGTAGAGATCCTCGATAAGTTTGTGCTTTTCCATTAGTTGGGTAACTTTCTGGTATCGTGAAACAATCCAATTGAACTTCTGTTCCGCTTCGCTACTCCCGAAGCTGGAAAGATTCTCTGGGTAAACAACGTCGGAACGAAGTGCAAATCCAATGCTAACAACCCACCGAAATTTGACCTGGAACCTCGCAACTAATTCAGGGACTGAAGGATAAGAGTCTGCTGGTGCTTTGGCCGCGTTAAGATCCAAGAGATGATTGATCATGGCTGTGAGGTTAGGGATAGAGCTACCCTCCCATGAAGGAAGTCTTATGACCCAAGCCCATCTAAAAAATTGTATTAGCTTGCGTCGTTCAAATGAATGTTGAAAATTGGAACTCACCCTTCAGGCAGACATATGTGATTTGTGTTGACACTTTCGTAATGTCTCAACGGAATATCAGACTCATCTCCTATTTGTTCAAAGTACGCCCAGTACGCATTCGTATTGAACCCTTCTACACGTTCAATACGTGCCTCTTTCGAGATGAAGCGATGGAATCGTCCTGTGGCATCAACTACCAGCTTTGCGTCCACAGATTCTTCCATCATTGTCTCGGAGTCTCTTACTTTAAGATATATTCCATCACTTTCATCCATCACCGTGGATTTCTTATCAATAATGACCTCTCTTCCATGGAGAACTGTTACTCCAAGGCGTTGCGCATAGAGTGTGAGCATCAGTTCACTGATTTTCCTCTCAACTTGAAGTGTTGGTACGAAATCTGCAGCAGGTCCATTGGCAACAAATTGTGTGTAATCCTCTGGATCACCTTCGGCAGAAAAGTAGAAAAATGCCAAGCCATCTTTTGGTCCAAAAAGTCTTGAAAGCATTGGAGTTTGAATCCCGACAGTTTTAAGCCAAAGTCCAAACACTGTTAATGTTGACTCGCCGATTTTGTAGGTTGGACTGGGCGACTTTTCTAGGATGGTCAGGGTCGTGGGATTTCCCTCTATGATTTAAGTTAGCAAGTGCATGAAAACCCAAAGGTGGTCCATGGATAAGGTTCATTCCTTGAACCCTTTGTCATATGGCGCAAGAATTCTAGGAACACAGAATCTTCACAACTTGTCTGCTAGATATGCTGCGCATGAAAATAAAAAATAGTGGATTAAACTTACTTCCATTTTGGAGCTCCAAACTCCTCGCGTGAATTGCATATATCAAAGCATGGATTCCTCCACCGACAACAACAACGTCAGAACTTTGCGGTAATTTATTACCACATGAGTTGTATGAATTCAAATACGCAGTATCTGAAATTTGTCGACTAGTTGTCGCAACAAGACCTGCAACAAGATCAAAAAGTTTGAGACCCATCATTCTTTGCAAAACAGCATTGCGTGCATCTTGGTTGAAATCCAAGCTTGGATGTACTTTTGTAGCCATACTTGTTATGATTTGGCGACTCAAAATTAATGTTGGGGTAGTGAATAGTCAACGGTATAAGGTTGAATCAATCAGAGAAAGATTCTCTTGTGTTACAAGGCTGCTTCCATACAATCAAATATATATGATTTATTAATGTTTGACATCCAACGCCAAGCATTGTGATCTACTTCTCCATTGCCTGCAAGATAGATCTCGATGATAGACGTCGTACCCCATTATTAGAATGGTCGTACAAGATTAAAGTAAGCTGGAGGCGGGAATCTTTGCCAAGGATGGGAGTGGTACAATCGAGCAGTCGACATGGTAACTCATTGATGTCAATAATCTATCACCGCGTATTAGAAACAAGCAAACATTGTCATACTTGAGACTCAAAATCCAAGAACCATCCCACTTTCCCATGCTTTAGGCGCTGGTATCATACATCATATTATATACCCTCATATCAGATAGTCTGTGGAGTTACGTGCTGTTCATACTGTGATCAATGCCTCGGCTCTCCATCATAAAACGAGTTGACCATCCGCCTCATTTCTGCCCACTTTATGTCAGTTTATTATGGATCATGATTATATTTAGCCTTATCTTTTCTCTTTTGGGTTACAACAGATATTCCCCAGAAGTTTCGGATCCATGGTCTCGGGGCTGTCTCGAAGCATTGACCATTCCATGCACAGTTCTTTATCAGAAAGCTCTTAATAATCCTCTATTCACCTCGTTTGGATTTTTGAAAGGGGCAGGGCAGACGCTTACCAGATAACACTTTAATTTCAATTCTGTATTGGAACCAGACTGACTCTACATTCACTTTTGTCGGTGAATGGAATGTTAATTTCTTTCCTAACCCCATTCTCTCCATTTTTGTATATTACTTAATTTAGCGACAGCGCCGTAGGGCGTTTGCCTTGGTAGTTTATAATAATACTTCAAGTCATGCTTTCTTGCACCATCTAGTTCCAGATTATGCCATCGTTTCTAATACTATCAAAGATGTTGAGATTTATCATACCCGTTCGACAGTACCATGTCACTCATTTACCCGTTCGATATGCAACAGCCTCGCTTCAGAACTACACTCGTGGCTTTCACAATAAGCAAAACTCGCTGGGAAATTCCAGAAGGAGTTTATCAACCCATACGATTTATGATCCCAAGCCTCTTCAAACAGATACCCAACCTAAAAACTATCACAATGAAACATCTTCCAATGTCGCAAAAGAAGATCCCCTGGGAACCATGCGGCCGGTAAAAGTCATCAGCATCGGAGCAGGAGTGAGCGGTATCAACATGGCTCGAGCTTTGAAACGACACGGTACCAACATCGAACATATAGTCTATGACAAAAATCCTGAAGTTGGTGGTACATGGTTTGAAAATTGTTACCCCGGATGTGCATCCGACGATCCTTCCCACAATTATCAATTCTCTCACACACCAAATCCTGGTTGGAGCTCCCTGTTTGCACCAGCGAGCGAAATACAAGGTTATTTACATGATGTGTGTAGCAAGTATGATTTGAAAGATCGTATCAGATTGTCGCATAAGATTATCCATGCGCAATGGGATGAGGGATCTGCAGAATGGGCCTTGAAAATTGAAAATGAGGTTACTGGTGTGGTTTTTGAAGATCGATGTCATTTTTTGCTTAATTCGGGTGGGATGTTTAAGTAAGTTTAAGTTGTTCTTCGAGCATTGAAAATTTGGCTAATGAGACATAGTAATTGGAAGTGGCCAGATATCAAGGGTCTACACTCTTTCAAAGGAGATCTCGTTCATTCTGCAAAGTGGCAGAAGGATGTAGATCTCAAGGGGAAGAGAGTAGCTGTCATTGGAAATGGTGCATCTGGCGTTCAGATTGTTCCAGTTCTACAACCAGGTAAGATCGTCCGACGGTGAAAGAGATGATCTTGTAGCCAGCTTCTGACCACTGTATAGAAGTCACAAAGCTTTCCCACTTCGTTAGGACAAAGACTTGGATTTCGCCCAACAGCAAATCAGTATCCCATATCATGGAACAGTACGAGCTAGATGCTGCGCACAAGTTTTCCAAGAAACAAATCCAGAAATTTCGAGAGGATCCAGTAAAATACACAAAATTTCTTAAGGCCATTGAATCCTTATCTAACAAACGATTCAAGACAGTATGCGCCCTCCTCAATTGATCCCTCAGATAAACGCTAACCTAAACTATAGATTCTGAGAGGAAGTCCCGAAGCACTAGAAGCCAAACGCGTCATCTCACTCTATATGGCGGAAGCCCTAGACTACGACAAACATCTCATCGAAGCCTTACTTCCCGATTTTCCCGTCGGATGCAGAAGAGTCACACCAGGTGTTGGCTATCTGAAAGCTTTAACACAACCGAATGTCGACGTCATCACATCCGGTATTGAGGAAATACAATCCAACGGCATCAAGCTTACAAATGGTGAAATCATAGAAGTTGATGCTATCGTTTGCGCTACGGGGTTTAACTGCTCTTTCATTCCACGCTTTCCAATCATTGGAGAGAATGGAAACTTGCAGGATCTATGGAGAGATAATCCGAGTCAGGCGTACATGTCATGTATGGTTCCTGGAATGCCAAATTATATCAGTGAGCTCTCCTCGCCTCATTCCTCTCCCCCACAAACTAACACATGCTAGCATTCCTCGGTCCCAACGGCCCTCTAGCACACGGTGCCATTCCCATAATAACAGAACAACTCAGTGCTTTCGCTCTAAAATTCATTCAGAAATGTCAACTCCAGTCAATCTCCTCCTTCAGACCTCTACCAGCAGCGGTAAAGGACTACGCAGAGCATATAGCGCAATTTATGCCCCGAACGGTGTGGACGGATAAGGGAGTAAGAAGTTGGTATCGCAATGGAAAAAGCGAGGGACCGGTTTTGGCGCTGCATCCGGGAAGTCAGGCGCATTTTTTCCATATGTTGGAGGCGCCTCGATGGGAGGATTTCGAATGGAGGAGAAAGAACGATAAAAAGGAAAACAGGTTCAAATATCTGGGAAATGGATTTTCCGTGAAGGAAAACGAGATGGGATGCGATGATACGTGGTATTGGGGAGAAGCGGATAAAATTTGAAGTGTTAAATAATGTCAGGGAATAATATGGGGAGTAGGGTGGGATATGACTACTCGAATTGTGAAGGAAACGGAATATTCTGGATTTGTTCGAGAATGGCTGGCTATTTGGAACATATGGGATGTTTTAAATTTGAGATAAACGTGGATGAGATAAAGGATTTGTAATTTGAAAGGATCTTGATTCATTCTTAGGTTATTAATAACGCAATGGACTTACTTAATCGTATCTGCATTTTGGTTCACCCCACTGCTATTGTGACGTCAGGATCCCACTGTATTTCTTATACACTCCGAAGCGAAGTGTATGTACTGCCCAGGTGCTTTTCAATCCTCTGATTTTGCCATGGCCGACTAGTTACCGATACCGAGCATCGGCTCGTTACTATAAAGCCTGACGTTCATGCTTACACAGTCTGAACTCAAATGGTACATTCACATTCACAGATCTCAAGAATCGACAAGTTGGTCGCCATATTAACTGTCCCACAGGATGGATAATATAGCAACAACGAGCGTAACTCTGTCATTTTAAGTTCATGTTGCATTTCTGAATGTTCATCATGAAGAAATCACTTAAAGAGAGTCAGAGTCTCCAGTCTTATGGAGGCAAAGCTCCCTGGAAATGGAACTCTCCAACCATCAACATGACCACTTTTCGAGATTGGTTCTTTGACATCTAAAGTCTTGTCCAAAATCGTCCAAAACGTTGGATGAATTATCGTCTGAAGTAAAAAGTCTGATATCCCAGATATGCACCCCTTCGTGCTGCACTCGAAAGTCAAAAATTCACTCGAGACACGCTTCTGACTTCAGTTGCTCTCAGTGTCCATTCAAATTGGTCGAACCACTTATTGAAAGTGAATGAAGCCAAAGAAATGGATACTACGGCGTATTCACGCCATACCATACGGCCATTCGACGCCAATGGATATTGAATCACGATAAGGATACGGCTGCGAAATGTGTATAAAGCGCACTACTTTTGCGACCGAATTTCCTGAAAACTTCCAACGGCATAACGGGTAAAATCAAGAGAACAAGGGCGCGCGAGAATACAACAGGCACATCATCATAAGATAAATCATCCTTTTGCTGATTTGAGAAAATACTTGAGTTTGTCAGTCGCAGATCTTTGCGCCAATACCGATAACTACCAGGAATTTACTGCTTCCGTTGGTCGATATTCTCAGCCAGATCAGTTACCTCGAAGACAACGCTTCCCTATATAACTCTGTTTCATTTTATACTGGTCAACCGACAACCAATAGTGTTACTACACAATGGCTGGTAAACCACTTTCCAGATTGGGAGGAAAGAAGGATGTAACAACAGCAATACTGACCTTTCTGCTAGCACGTTTTGCGAAAATCCATCGTTCGGCGGAGGAGCGATTCAATGCGTTGAAAGGTGAAGGACACACACTTGAAGTCTTGGAATTTAGATTTCAGAAAGAATTGCAACTACATACGAACCTTCGTACCAATGCCGCGCAAATTAGCAAAGCCATTTTAAACCTTATTCAACAAGCTCGAGCGACCGAATTTCATAGGGCTGATGAGTTACCCACGTCGGAGAACTTACAATTGTCTCCACGAAAGATCCGATCTACGAGAGCTCGGGCAAATCTATCTACCACTCTTAAGCCTAAACTGATTGTCAAATTGAAGGTCAAGAATGGTTGCTTCGAGCCGACAGTAGTACAATTTCCTTCTACCAACACCTCTTCGCAAACGCCGACAGGATACGTAAAGTGGCAAATCTACAAATCTGGATCGCCAGTGTCAGCTGAGATACCTACAGTTGTATGTCCCGAGACTTTGGAATATAAGGGTGATAATCTAGATCGAAATCAGCTTTATTATAATGCGCTTGCCCGTGAGGCGGGTACCAAGAAAATCATCGAGACACGAATCAACGATGCGTTGAAGTACGGCGCAGATATAGAGGAAGCAACTAGAAGAGCACATTCATATGCGGAGTCTCAAATTTGCACATTGATTGCGAAGTACGAATCTCGAGAAGAAGAAGAAGAATCGGAAGAGGAATGAACGACTAGCGGGGGTGTTGGTTGTTGCGCTTGGTACCTTCTAAATGCCAGTCTGGGACTGACATAGATCGGTGGATATCAAGATATAGTCTTTTGTGCTTTGGTGGCGCCCGAATAGTTTTGTTTAAAGCTACTGTTTGATATCTTGATATACCAGATATTCGATACCCGTCCTATCATCGATGGGTGTGGTGGTTTGGGAGGATTTTCAACCGAGAATTTTTTCTAGCATTACATCATCGTTATAGACCCCTTGTAATGAAAGTTAACATAGAAAGCTCCTGTGATACTTCCAAGTGCAATGTAGATGACAAGAGCTGAGAGATTTTTGTCAACCAAGATTCGAACAATGATACACAAGTATGGATCATCAGCATCTCGTATGATATTTTCGTTTCAAATTCGAAAATGCCTCAAGTCATTGTGTATTGTATGACTAGTGAAACCATTCTTCTCCTTCCGATGTTTAAACGTCATTTGTACTCCCAACACACGTACAGCATGCTGTGTTTCAACTTTTGAGGTCACAGAATTCCGTTGTTGTATAACAGAAGACTAGTTGTAGGGTTGAATGGCATTTTGCTTTCCCATACTCCAAGGTTCAAGCTGAATACTTGAGTAACACAACTTGCGTGTTGTATCAATACAAGCTGGGAACTCGAAGACTTGACGGACAATGGCTATGTTGTTAATAATGGACTGTATTCATGATCTGATCTGTAGTAGCTTCTACATCTTGTTTGGACGCTTGTGAAATGGAAGCCTTAGAAAACAAGTTAGTTTCCGAAGATGATAGCCGCATAGTCTTCAAAGAAAGATTTCCCGAATTCAATTCCGGAAATTCCTCGAAATAAACCTCAAATACAGCAGTTTCAGACGGACCTTCTGTTCAAGAACAGGGATAAATCAGTCACCCACTTTTGACTTTGAGCCTTGGCAGATCGGGTGTCACAACTCTGACGAGTTGACCATTACCATCTGAACAAACAACATAATACATGCGATCTGCGTGTTATCCATTAGACCTTAGCACCGGGTACTTTCGTGGGATATGATAAAATCCTCAATCAGAGATCTTGTGGTATATGCTGGAATAAATCAAGCTCTGTACATACCTTTTCAGCCTGAAGCCTCAAAAGGCTGCCAGTGTTGATAATTCGTAAAGAGGGTTAGAATTTCCAGCGTTGATGACCGGAATAGAAATTTCAAACGTCGAGAATTCATGATTCCATGTCGACAGTCGCCATCCAGAAGTCTTGTGACACTGGACGGAATAGATCGTCGAAATTCGGGAAAAGTTCAGCGCAAAGTGGGATTGGCCCCAGATACATGCGTACTGTTCTGGCTAAAGATACAAGCTGTGAATGTTAATATGATAGTGGATTTGGTCGGAGACTGTGTTAGAATGAGCTTCACCGAATCATTTGAAGAACTTAAGTAGATCACTCTCGAGAGCTTGAGATTCGCACATTGTAACCATACCCATCATACTTTGATCCTGAGGGAGGGGGGGCTCATAGATTTGGTGAATGTCGTTTATGGGTAAGATCTAAAGCACCCCGAAGGTTTCAAGCTTCAATAATATACAACGTCAACAAATCGAACCAGAATCTTTCCAGGCTATATATTTTCTCGAGATTTGTGACCATCATTCCGTTTTGCGTCGTGTTGAGTCGTGTTGAGAGAGATGAAGTGAAGTTTGCGTTTGAGCATGGGCCGAGCTAGTTTCCATTGCTGACTAATCCTCATCATACGCTAAAAATCAGGCTCTCCACGATTTGTTCACACATGCTCGCGAAACCCGACAGGGCTGAAAGGAACGTGTAAACATTTTATTTGAGAGACCCGTTGGATCACACTCCAGAATGAAGACTCTCTATCCTATTGGACATAAATCAATTCAGTCGTGGCTCGTTTTCACAGCTTCTACCTTGCAAGAATCGTTGGCCTTCGTATGGGGCAGTGAAGTTTAGGCCCCGACCCAGGCTCGTCCGATAACAGACCACATCTGCATTTTCACCAACAATCCTACACACTTAGGCGTTTATGGTTCTTGTTTTTAATGGCTGCATATCATTGACTTCACTTCGCCTCACCATCAAAAGGACTATCTAAGACCAATAATCAAATCCTCACGACCTATAATGGTGCAATGTGGTGAAAAATGACCTAGCTAATAACATTGCCTTGCTTGCCAATGTGGAAATTACGGCCTGCCCCAACAAGACCTAAATCGACGTCATATGTTGGGATAAGACACTACATTTCCTCCATCTTGTCTGTTGCTTGGCCTTTTACTTTTGTTTAGTTCTTTCAATCAATTCAAGCTGAAGTAAAGAAATCAGCGCAAAATGGAGCGATCATACCGAGTAGGTTCCCTATTAGTCTTATTAAAAGACATACTAATAATGATCAGAACGCTGTTACACTACTTGAGAGCAGAAAAGACCGTGTTAAGCCAAATAGACGTAGCAGAGCCTCTCAATTACTCAGAAGAACAGGTTGTGGTAGTAGTGATGGAGAAGATTCTTCCACCGAGCCAAAGAATAACAGACTCAGTACATTAGGAGGAAATCCAACCAAACCCGGAAATGATGGTATGAATGAGTGGCTTGAAGCCCTCGGATATACTGTGAGTAGGCTCTTTCGATACTGGTAATATTTTCTGACAATTCCTACAGCATAGAGAATTCAACGTAATTCATATTGCAGGAACGAAAGGCAAAGCATCCACTTGCATGTTCGTAAAATCTTTCCTCTCATCTTATGCTTCTAGGACCGGTGTATTAAGGAAAATTGGTCTCTACACTAATCCCTACTCTCCTAACATCCGTGAGCCAATCAAGATCAACGCAAAACCAGTATCAGAAGAAAAATTTGCTAGATATTTCTTCCAGGTATGGGAGATTCTCTCCAGCAAGTTTGCTGAAACAATGATGCCGGACTTCATGCAATTGAGGTTGCTGGTCGCTATCTATACTTTCATGGGTGAAGATGTTGATGTGGTCATTATGGAAACTCATTGTGGAGGAGAAACGGACGCTACAAATTTTGTCAAGCCGACAGCTGTGGGCATCGCGCAAATCAACGCAGATTATGTTGAAGAAGGTGGCCCTTCTTCTGAAGACTTAGCTTGGCATGCGGGAGGCATTATGAAGATCGAAGCTCCTGCATTTTCCATTCCTCAAGGTCCTGAGATAGGAAAATTTCTCGAAACACGTGCTAATGAAAAAGGCGCTGCATTGAACTTCGTAACCGAGGATCATCGTCTCCCAATCACTGCTCATGCACTCAAAACCGACATCAAAAGATTCGAATGCTCTCTTGCCCTTGCACTCACAGATGCATATCTCCTGTCTCTCTATAACGAAAAATATCCACCCCTCTCTTCTGAAGACATCTCAATCGGACTCGATCGATTTTTCTGGCCAGGCCGATTTCAAAGATTAGAAGTAGGACAAAATTCTTGGTTTCTCGATGGCGCGCATCATTTTCAAACGATCCCCAAAGCTGCAGAATGGTTTGCAATGAGTGTCTGTGAGGAAGCGACGCTTTCTCCCTTCTCGTACGCAATTAGAAGGTTGAAGCAAACAGTTTTCAATTGTGAGGAGAAGGGAAATCCAAAAGTAGTTGTTTTTGGTCATCGGGCAAGAGGAGATGGTGAGAAAGTAGTGGAGAGTCTTGCGAAGGCGTTAGACAAGCACAGGTGTAAAGTTAAGCATGTCATCTTTACAACTGATTGGGATGATAGTAAGTACACCTCTTCTTCTTCATTTCTTATCCCCTTCATCTTCTTAGCTTCTCTCGCACACAATTAATCAATACTAACATGCCCTGTCCCAGCCTCAAAAATCACAGACTCAGACATCTCAGCCATGCGTTCCTACGCCCAAACCTGGCAAAAACTATCTCCAAATTCCAGTATTCTCCTCGAACCAAACAACGCAGCTGCAATTGACTTAGCCACAAAAATCGGCTATCAAAATCATGCAATGGAATGCTTAGTTACAGGAAGCTTGTACTTAACAGGAAGCGCATTGAGACATTTAGATCCCACCGCGGAGAAAGTATAAGAGGAAAGAAGAGAATGAATAATGGTACTTGAAATTGTTAATCATGGGGTCCGCATTGATGAGATAGATAGGAGTAATGGTAATTTTTTAGGCAACGAATTTGAACTATATATCTATAATTGATTCCATATATGAGACATCAAGTCTTGTGATCATGACAACGATCTCTGATATGTTCTACCCACATCTCACCAGAGATTCAACATCGAAATCCAAACTAACAGCTATGAGCGAAGAGATACCAGCTCCTCCCATCTCACAAACGCCATTTTTTGATCATTCCACCAAAGGAGAGAACACCAGGATTTCGTACGAACCCTGAAACTGTGTCCAAGGTACCTTGAAAAGAAAATCTATAATATCCAAGTATATTTTCTGTTTCAATTCGCTCCCTATAATAGCCAGTAGCACGATACACATAGAATTCGGTCATCTCAGAAAACTACGTACACAAGATGAAGGCATAACCATTGAGTAATTTCACTACACCATCAAATAGCTACATTTACATCCATTGTTTCATCCACCCAACTCCCCTCTTCCCTCTCCTCTCCCTCATATTCCCCTATCTCTCCCCGTCTCCGTCTCCATCACCCAAAGCCCATCCGTTCTCTCATAAACCTGCGCCTCATCATTCCCCCCGCCGCTCCCCTTCTCAACGAAAAGCCTTTACTAGTTCTACCTACTGTTCTGTATCAGCGTCATAGCCTTTTTCCATCCCTTCCGATTTAACAACATCCGTCTTCTTCTTGACAACCTTTGGTTTGAGCGTTGGAGTTTTTGGTGTTTTTGACGATGCGGATGGTGCTGGTTCTGATACTGGCTTGTATGTCGATGGCTTAGGTTCTTTTTTCGAGGATTCTTTGACGGCTATTACCTTCGAAGCAGGGACTCCAGGTCGAGATGAGGAATTCGAATGCGAGGTTGAAGATGAGGAACTCGAATGCGAGTTTGAAAGTACCATTATGAATGCAAATTAGTGCGATTGATATGAAATTTTTGAATATTGTACTCTTTGTTCAACCAACTCTGAGATGTTGCGTGAATTCAAATGAGATATTGATCGCTGAATGTGGTTTGTGATATATGATGTGATAGATGTGGAATGAGATAGCAATGATGGATTGTTCCCTTTCTTTTACACACCATATGAATTATCAAACATTTAGTTTCCAACATCAGGCCTCCGCTGTTTGAAGACATTCATGACGGTACCTAGTAATTCTGGAGACTTATTTTTTTTAGAAGACCTGGTCACGTCGGGACGGGCTGGTCTACCAAACTTTTGGTAACAGTGGGTACAAATAATGAAAAGTCTGCACATACTATGGAATCGTCTAAAAATCACTCACTTGAAGTCAGAAATTCAAGTAGTCTGTGTAAATTAGTGCTGATTCACATGGTCAGTATATGAATCTGTTGGTGTTGATAAAATCGTGGTTACAAATTTCACTATCGACCACAGACCGATTTCGTGAAAGTGTGTTTTCTAGGTCATCGTAAAGGTTCGATTTTAATAAATTTTCGATGAAACTTACAAAATTCTGCTCTAGGCAAATCAATTTTTCCACCAGCTCAATGAGAGAGGTATTACCCTCTCAATCAATTTACTCCCTCGGCTATCTCTTAATCCTCCGCCTTTTCTGCCTTTTCCTCTATTTCTTTCTCTACTTTTTCGTGCCTACCTTTCCATCCTACAATCCTTTTCTTCCACTACCGAACAGTATCTCCTCCTTCCACTTCTTATCCTTGAACTTCCACCTCATCTGAAAAGTTTTCTTTTTCGTCTTGATCTTAACCTTTCGTAAGTTACTCGAAAACGTATCGTCAAGTGTAGAGAGAAGCTTACGAATACCCAGTTCCTTCTCTGTCAAATCTGGACTAATTTCAACCTTGACTGCATCCGCCGACTTTCCTATACCAATCGATGCTATTGTCTCGTGTGTGTAGATCTTAAGGCCTACAACGCATGATGCATTCCAAGCATCTTTGGCCATATCTGCTTCGTGATTAAGAATGGGAAGAGCGGACGTTGGGAGAGGAGTTGGAGGAGGTGTAAGTACAGAAGGCGTGGTAAGAGTAATTGGCGTAGCGAGAGATATTCTCTTCTCCCTCTTCGGAATGTCATTCAGAATTGCACCTTTAGCATAGGCCATATCATGCTTCAAGCCAATCTGGATTAGTTTATCCCTTCGAGAAAGCCAATTATCTTTGACAACATCTTCGACCTTTGGAAGTGCGTCATCGCGATACCCGGTTATTTTAAGATGAACTTCGTAAGTACCTGCTTCGAGGAACACTTCAGTTGTAGCGGAACGATCACCACTAGAGTAGCCGCGAGCTATGTGAGATTTCTGGCCGGGTTTATGGAGCTGAAAAGAGAGGTAGTAAGTATATTGACCAGTAAGACCACCGAAGTAACGAGTGTCAAGTTGTGAGAGAACTATCACTGTTGTGGTCGGGACTGGAATGGTCAAGTGAAACGAGGTTTCATTGTAACTAAAGAGTCAGCACGATAATACTTATATGATTCAGAAGAGAGCACAGGGCAGAACAATTGGATCACTCACTCATCGGACCAAGATACGTTGACAGTAGTCCAACGTTGGGTAACATGCCAATTGAACCAATCACAATGGAATATTCTCGTTCTCCAGATCTCATCATATCGACCGAGAAAATCTTCATAGGGCATCCAGAAGATACCTTCATTCCCAAACTTATGATTAAGTGCATGAAGTGCTTCTGGGGTCCATTCTTTAGACCCATCTGACCACGGGCCATTCCATTCAGTCTCACCCCAAGGATTCTTCACGAGGCAAAGACGATGTCCTTGGTATTCAACTGCTCGAAGAACAGAGTAAGCATGATCATCTTCGATACCTTGCCTTCCAAGTTGATATGGATCAGGATGGTCGTAGTCCCTTGTACCAGTATTGAATATGAAATCTTTGCCGACTTTCAAAAGACCTTCAGTCCAGAATGAATCTTTACCAAGTATGTTAGAGGTGAGAAACTGGGTAGCAACCCCACCGGTGAGATCTTCGACACCCTCACTATTGATTGATCAGTGTCATGTTAACGGAATGAGTGCTGTAAAATAGTACTCACCCAGGCCAGCCCCCACTAATTGAATCATAATCGCCATGAATTTTGGCAAATGCCTTCTCAATAAGTGGTACCCAGGTTTCGTTTGGATCAGCACAAGAACCAAAAAACAATGCATCCGAGCCGGTCTGGAAAGTCTTCTTATAGTCCTCACGAGAAGCTTCCGGGTCAAGTCTTCCATGAGAACGATCCCACACCAATCTTCTATCATCATTGCAATCATCGTAATCGGGATTCGTAAGGTAAAGTTTATCATCAACGATTTCTGACACCCATTCTCCATCACGATAGAACACAAATCCATATACTCCAATATTTTCGTTTCGTGCTTTTTCAGGGCAAAGTTTGTTGATGAGTCGTGGAAATGCTTCGTCAACGGTAAGACATGCAAGAGACGATATGAACCAACAATCTCCTTCTGATCCTTGTCGTATATCTTGTACATGGGCTTCATGACCAATAAAGAATTTCGGGGCATCGAAGATCTCACTTACTCTTTTCGCACAAGCTGGCTCTCGGACTTGAGGTGCGGTCAGATTGAAGGTTTCTGCTCGTGAAATGACTGTCCTTGCAGTCACGGATTTCTTCGAAGATGTTAATCTTGTATGTTCTCCTCCACTCACTGTGTCTGTTTCTGTAACTGTGAGAGATCTGAGGCAATACTCCATATCATCGAGGTTAAATTCGTTGTCACTGTATTTAGTATTATTGCGTTGGCATTCTGCTACAATAGCTGCAACCTTGGCTTCGCATTGTTTCACAGCTACATCGTATGAAACATTGACGCTACATCCAGAGACTATACTGCTTGGTTTATTTTCACCGATCAGACGCTCGTAGATATGTTTAGGAAGAACATTGGGCGCTGAAGTAGTCAATTAGTAAGATATGAATGTTTTTTGAATTCGGGAATGGTAAGCTTACGTCGGGTAATTGTTTCATCGGATGAGAGTTTATTTTCCCAAAAGACATTGAGAGCCTTTTGGGTAGATGAGGTTGAAGTTGCAATTGTCATAATTTTTCTGGTTTCTTTCTGTGAGAGAATGATGATGTATGATTAGGTTGAGTCTGGGTGATTTTGTAAAAGATGTGTAACAATGATTTCACTATCCAGTATATATAGGGTGTCATAAGAATGGTACAAAGGACTTGTGAATGAGATGATGAGGATATGAAGCTTTTGTATAAACAAGAACTCGATCGTTGTGAATGCGGTCGCTCCTGCAAATTTCTTGTGTTGTAATCTTACAATAAAGTATGATTTTATGCTTGGTGAGAGAAGATAAGAGAAAGCTCTGCATATGATTGAAGTGTGACTGCCTAAACGGTATATATATCGTGAATTCGAGAAGGCTTACAAAATTGATACATGATGGTGGGTTGCCCCTTCTCTCTCCCGCAAGCTAGGTACTACTTGCAACGAATACTCCTGCATTCATTCTGTCGCCAATACTGCTGCAATTCCATCCCTAAACAAAGTTCTTGCATACCATCTATGAAATGCAAATAACCAATTTGGAAACGGTCTTTTGTTAATGGTTGGATTGCAGGATACACTTGAATACCAAATTGTAGCTCCGTCCCTTCCATGAATGAGTTCAAAACTATGCATTCCCGAAAATTGTTTCCGATCATCTCCATATCCAATCTCAATGCAATTGGGACAGTCTCGAGGTTTACTATCCTCGGTTTTGGTGTATAGAACCATAAAATTACCGCCAAACAGAGGAGAATCTTTTGGGGGTAGTGTTCTGTCAGATAATGAATCTAATTCCAATATTGATCCTGGAGATATTTCTGTCTCTTCGTTTGAGCATTATTCTTATAAAAAATTACACACAATACTGACTTGAATACCCACAAGGTATAAACTTCATCCCAATGAATCGCAATGACGCTATGAGATACCGTTCAGGGGTAAAAATCCAACCTGCGAAGAATCCGCGGGTGAATGTTGCCAAAATTTCTTCATCACTCCTATTTCGAATGTCGGCTTTAGATAATCGAATTTTGTAAGAATCTGTGATACTGATATGGTTTCTTGGATTGATTATCGAAGAAAATGATTGTGAGCTGCTGGTAAAGGAGGGCGATAGTTGTTGATATGATGTTATTGTGGCAGTCCTTGCGGCCGACAGTGGGCGATCTTGGAGATATATAGTGATACCCAACCCCACAACAGCGGTAGGCACAAGCAATTTCGAGACAGTGAACATGGAAAGAGACATTTTATCCTTTTATGAGGGACAGAGGGATTTGAATGTCTAAAATGACAAAGGCAGAAGGCGGAAGACTTACTTTATACAGACTTCTGACATATATGACAAGAAGAATATTGACTCACGATGTCTTTGTTGTTCCGTTCTTACCCGTGTTTAGGAGGTGGAATTCCGCAACTTTCGCGATTTCTGTTCGAGAATCTCTTAAAAATGATCCAACTAATCCAGATACTTCAAGAGATTGATATATGAAGAAATATCCTCCACTCTCCAGACCATTCTCTGCTAAGAAGGATCAAAATAATACTCGAGATTGTTTTCTTTCCGGTGCGCGCAAGTCGCTACACGATTCCAGGTTTGCGGATAAAGTGCTAGCGTTGTTCGCGTATGGATAGCGTGGCTGTGGTTGTGGCTCATGAATGTTCGGTGAAACATTATCGTCCTGGTGTTATTATTCTTCAGACGATAGAGCGTCGATGTTTTGGGCCCGTGGGACAATCACAAACTCGATCCGATTGTGAACAACCTGGATTGCATTAAGAACAAGAATCGAATCGATCAATTCTGTCATCAAGATTTACGAAGACAACATTTAAACTCTAATTCGATCCCTGGTCTTATCCCAAATGAATTGCTGCTCTCAGATTAAGCTAGCTATCTACGTCCGGTGAGGGAAAACGCCCTTTCACTTGGTTCGAAATGACTCTCCCAGTACTCCTTTGCTTATCCAAACTTGGTATACTTCACGCAAAGCTCGATTGTCTCAACCATCATGATCTTGACGCGCGGCCATATCATGAATGTCCTGATCGTACCATTACCGTTGCACCTATGCTTACAGCCAAGAATCATGTAATTGACATCGGTAAACGGCAAAGAACAAGCTTCGGAGAATGAAAGCTTATCCAGCACCTTGGCCGAGCTACTGCAGGAAAGCTTCAGTACAGGAACGCTTCCCATCTTCATCCATATGATAAGCTTTTTCATTCAGGTACAATAAGATCAATCCCGCCAATCATTATTGGTGAGGTGGTAGCAAAGATGGGGTTCCATGCTTTCCCCGCTCTACGACCTTCCTGATTAGATATCGGCACAATATACGAGATCCATAACTATCATTCTTATCCGATATCAAGCATGGAAAGCTGCAGGAGGTACTGCATGTTATCATGTACAATTAGATTTCATCTCAAAATTATACGACGAAATGGTGGATCACCGGACAAGTTAAAAAGGGCCAATTCCGCTCCTTTCAACATGATCCTCTTCACGCTTCTGTCTTCTCTTTCAGGACTTCAATATGTTGGTGCCAGTATCTGTCGTCTCTCTTGCCATTGCAGCAATTGTGAATGCTGCCCCCTCCTCAGTCAAGCATGTGGTGCATGAAAAGCGAAGCGCACCACCATCGGATTGGGTGAAGGGCTCCCGATTGGAAGGAAGTGCAATTGTGCCAATGAGAATTGGTTTGACACAAACCAATCTTGACAATGGCTATGAATACCTTATGGAGCTGTAAGTTCCTTGTTGGATTGCTCCAGAGGGAGGAACTCAATTGAACCAATTGATGCTAATAACCTTTAGTTCTGATCCAGAATCTGCTAATTATGGCAAATATTGGTCCCCAAAAGAAGTCCACGACAAGTTCGCCCCTCCAGAGGAAACTCTCAAGTCGGTCAAAGCCTGGCTTGCTTCGTCCGGAATTCATCATTCTCGGATCTCTCATTATGAAAGCAAAGGGTGGTTAGCATTCGATGCTTCAGTTGAAGAAGCCGAACGTTTACTCAATGCCGAGCTTCACGAACACGAACATAAATTTAGTTCAAGTGTTCGAGTCGGATGTGATGAGTATGGCTGTCCATGATACATTTGAAAGATTCCTTTACTAACCTGACGCCAGATACCATCTTCCAGAGCATCTTGTACCACATATTGATTACATCACACCTGGTGTCAAGCTTGCACCGGTCAAGAAGAGAATTGTGAAGACTAAGAGATCCACACCTTACCTTTCCAAGAGAAAGAACCGTCTTGCAAAGGGCAATCCATCTTCAAAAACTTCTGAGTGGACACCACCTTCAGCTGCCAATTTACCAAGCGATCTTCAAGGTTGCGGTACGGACATGACACCCACTTGTATCAAGGCGATGTACAAAATCCCTACTGCCACCTTGAACGCTTCAGGTAACTCTCTCGGATTATACGAGCAAGGAGATTACTTCGCCAAGTCAGATCTTGATCTCTTCTATGCCGAGTACGCTCCTTGGGTTCCTCAAGGAACTTATCCCATCCCGGCACTCATCGATGGTGCCAATTTCTCCGTACCTGCCTCCAGTGCACTAAATGGTGGCGAATCCGACATCGATATTGATATGGCGTTTGCTCTTATCTATCCCCAGACTGTCACCCTCTACCAAGTGGATGATCAAATCTACGAGCCACAAGAAGTTGCTACGACCAATCTGTTCAATACCTTCCTTGATGCACTTGACGGGGTAAGTTAATTAAATTTTACAATGAAGCCATCGCTAAGTTTACTTTAGTCTTACTGCAGCTACAGTGCATACGGCGAGACCGGAGACGACCCATCAATTGATCCCGTTTACCCCGATCCCCAACCTGGTGGATACAATGGAACACGCCAATGCGGAATCTTCAAACCTACCAAGGTCATTTCTGCATCCTATGGTCAAGCCGAAGCCGATCTTCCAATTGCCTACACAAAACGTCAATGCAACGAATTCATGAAACTCGGTCTTCAAGGCCACTCAATCCTTACTGCATCCGGTGATTATGGAGTTGCTTCCTTCCCTGGCGATGGCAACGCAAATGGATGTCTCGGTCCCGAGGGTAAAATCTTCAACCCTCAATACCCCGGTAACTGTCCATACATCACTTCCGTCGGCGGAACGATGCTCTACGCCGACCAAACCGTCAATGATGCCGAATCCGTCATGCACGTCAATCTCACCGGTAGCGCCTCCAACTTCACCAGTGCAGGTGGTTTCTCCAACTATTTCCCCATCCCATCCTACCAAAAATCCGCAGTAGAGAAATACTTCAAAAAGGCTAACCTCTCATATCCATACTACTCGGAATTTGAAGTCAACGTCAACACAACAAAGGGTATCTATAACCGCATCGGACGTGGTTACCCAGATATTGCCGCCAACGGTGCGGAATTCAGAGCGTATACTGCGGGTATCGATGAGCATTGGTATGGCTCCAGTCTTGCATCTCCACTCTTCGCATCGGTCTTTAATTTGATCAACGAAGAGAGATTCGCAAAGGGCAAGGGACCAATTGGATTTGTCAACCCAACCCTTTACAAAAATCCAGGAGCATTGAATGATATTGTGAATGGAACAAATGTCGGATGTGGCACAGAGGGTTTCGCAGCGGTAGAGGGATGGGATCCAGCAACTGGATTGGGAACTCCAAATTATCCCAAGTTATTGAAGTTATTTATGGAGTTACCTTAGATGTGAAGAGGTTTGTCAAGAGCCTCCGAGGAAGTAGATGGCCAATGGGAGAAGTGGAATGTTTGTATTTGTTTTATAATTTAGATGATACGATCTATGTGTACATGTATATGAGATAGAGTAATGAATCAAGAAAAGAGATTCTGTAGATATACAATCTGATACAAATACACAATACCTTACCTCGAGGCTCGAGACCTACCTTGAGTTTACCTACCTAGCCAATAACATCCCTATCTATAACTGCATAGCCATCTATCTCCCAAACAGAAACCGCGCCGATCATCACCATATCTTTCTTTATATTTCCATCTATCCCGTTCCGATTCTTGAAGCCTAAACTCCATCTTATCCTTTATCTGTTCAACGTATAAACAGAATCCCCACATCTCGATCTCACTCCCTATCGCACAGATCCTTTTGGACATAAATTCATAAATCCAAAATCACTGCAGGTGTTCTCAAGATTTCTCACAAGAAGCCTCAGAGTATGTACGACATAAACCCCTTCAGCAGGATCATCAAACTAGCTAGGATAAGTTCTATCCATTGCAACAAATAGAAATTGTTACCAGATAGGGACGTATTATCATGAACGTAAGATCTTATAAGACATTGTTCGTATTGGCGTGGAGCTTGTATTTTACACACCGGAAACTTTTGTTCGATGTCTAGCTACATCTAGGGTGGAAGAGATGATTATACTATACATGGCCATGAGGTGAAGTCTAGAGCGGTGAAAAACACATTTATTACCTCATGTCATGACAGCACAACGAGCTTCCCAATTACGGAGAGTCGAGTATGCATATGATCACAGGGTTATGTAAAGAGATGAGAACAAGATACCAAGCAAGCAATGATGCTATGAAGACGGAACGAGGTAGATACAAACTCCTCGAAGCATCTTGTCTCAAGAGACAAAATTGAAGTAGACGACCCAACTCACATTCAATCTTTTGAACCAAAGCGGAACAAGTGGTATCGCGATGTGTATGTTAATTTGTATAGGTAATAGCAAATATAATAGCCATAGCTATGATAACGGTAATGACTGTAGCAACAATGATATAACTAATAAAAAGAGCAAAAACTGAAAATCAAATAAATCAAGACGCACAAAGTCAAAAAACTAACAAGTCTCACGAAAGCCATTTAAGGAATACGTAGCAAGTTCAAGTCATCACTCTCATCTCATCTCACCTCTTAGACACGAGAAACGCTTACGCTCAAGGGGAGACACTTCGAGCCGTAGTATCATTCCCATCATATGCCACTCCGAGTGTTTCCAAGAGGTTCCTAGCAGCAACCTCTCCCGTCTCGAATGCTCCGTGGACGCAACCATTTCCGACGATGGTGCAATGTTCACCGGCAAATTGAAGACGACTGCGATTGTGGTTTTCGAGAGCTTCGATCAAAAGTTCGGATTCGTCGCCGGTTTTCTCGACAGAATAGGATCCGAATCCTGCGAGTGGGTCTTGGGTCCAGTGGGTTGTCTCGAGGTTGACGAGGTCAGGAAGATCCTCGTAGGGTTCTGTACGCATGAGTTTGAACAAAGGCTCAAAAAATGCATAGATGTCCTTGGTTGAGGTCATGGCTTCAACTCGTTGGGTAAGCGGTTCGGCGATTTGGATGCAGAGCTCCTTGGTGCCAGACATGATCCAACAATTGGAAGTCACAGTAGCATAGGACAAGATTGAAGACCTATTTGAAATTAGTCTTAGTGTTCGATAGCTTGGGAAAGGATTTGCTTACTCATCAATTGGAGTACCCTCTGGGAGAGGGGACGGGTAATAGATGAATTGATCATTGTCCTTTGGCCAGAACACCTCTTCGAATTCGACAAAAACTTTTCCAAGGGCTCCATAGGAAAAGTTGTCGATTCCCTCCTGAATATCTTCAGGGAGAGCTGGCTCGAAGTTGATCATCTTCTTTCTCAAACAACCAAGAGGTGCGGTGACAACAATAGCATCAGCTTTGAAAGTAGACTTCTTGTCACCTTTCAAAGTTTCAACCACTATCGAATTGTCGCTCTCACCCCATTGGATGTTCTTGACGATTTCACCAAGTTTAATTGTCTCGGGATCTTTCTGGAGGGGTCTGACAGCCCAATTGACAATTTTATCATATCCACCCTTCATGTATAGATTTCTCTCGGTTACAAAGTAGCTCAAGTATTTAGAAGAGGCTTCTTCAATGGATGTACCGATCCACTACAATTATGACGTTAGTTTTGCATTATAGTTTGGAGCATTGGGATATCTCACAAGTTCTACCTCACGAATGGCTTGGGGAGCCCATTTGCGTTCACTGTTAGTGATCAAAGGGTGATTCTCTACGAATTCATGAATGAACTCTTTCACAGAGCGATCAGGAGCATGAGGATGAGTTTCAAAGTAGTGCTCACAGTAGTCAGCAAATTCATCGGCTACTTTCTTCGCCTTGAATTGAGATCCTGCTCTTCCCTCCTTGGTAAAGTACAGAGGTGTACCATCGTCATAATAGTACTCGATATCGAGCTTCTTGATCAACTGAACTAATTTGTTCTGCGAAGTTTCATGCATCCATGCAGCACCTGTATATATAGTAAGCACACTTTTGCCGGGGGAAAGGATAAACAACCCACATTGTGTGGTCAAGACCGTAGTCCCAACCACCCACAACGGAAGATATTGTTCTGCCTATTAGGTCAGGTGTATTTACCAATGTCTCGAGCTTTCCCGTTTGGAGATTTGCGACTGGTGTGGATTCGACCACCGATGCGATCTGGTCGTCCTTCCAAGATTGTTACACCAACTCCATGACGTTGTAGGACCGATGCTGCACGTAAACCGGAAATACCGGCACCCACGATAATTACGTGGGCCTTCTTCACGCCATTGCCATAATTGTCGGGACTTTCAAGTCCTGTGGACCAGATCAAAGGTTTTGAGTTCTGGATTGGCAATGGCGCGGTAATTACTTGATATGACCGGTTTATTTCGTTTGGATTTAGAGCGCCAGGATGAGATATGGATAAGGTTGACATATTGATTCAACATCTGCGTATGTTTGGGGACTGGTGGGTGTGTTTGGCTATGCTCGACGAGCTGCGTATTGTAAATCGACGTCGACGAGTGGACGGTACAAAATAGCAAAAATGCTGGTCGATGAGAATCTGCGAAAGTTTGTCGTATTTGCAGGGTTCTCCGAAACTGTTAACTCAGGTCAATTGCAGATGTAGGCCGTATGATTTTAGCAATCAAAGATTCTGGAATGAGAAACTCTGCACAGTAGTGATTTGTGGTGGTTACTTAGATGAGAGGAAAAGAAGAAGAGAACGGGAGCGATGAGCAATGTAAAATATACTTAGTGTATGATCATATGATTGATCCACCTTATTAAGCCAACGTTCTCAACAACGAAACCTATCTGGCATGCATTCATGTATTACAAACTCGAAAAGTAAAGGGATGATATCATTCCATGACTGTACTCAAAGATAAATCAAGACAACTTCAGTCCTTTGCAGCGGCGGAGTGTAACTATCAAATGCAGTGTTCGACCACCTGACAACAATGGTGATAGCTCAGTGGACGCGGGGCGAGATTACGTGCGGTTCATGCGGTTCTCCCGAGGTCCAAGTATCAAGCAGTATTGATTTGATTGCCTTTTGGATTGGATGATTGCTTTTACTTTGGACGAGAGATTGAAGGACCGACAAGATTGGATCGATTGCGAGTTGGTGGTAGAAGAATGTCTTATCGTTCCTGCAAACCAAGTATCCTTCTTATCGTATCGGTACATCAGATCCTGTCTTGGTAAGTCTAGGCGGTACAGTGGGAGATGGAACTTCAGGGTCCTGTTGGTCTTCCCGTCATCTCGTTGCTAAGCTGAAGAAAGAAAGTACACGCAAGCTGTCCGAATTGATAGGATGTCATTATCCGGATGGTTAGCTTCAATCGCGTTCTCAGGACAGCTAAACAGGCTCGACAGGATAGAAAAGACAAGGAGATAAATGAAGGGGAGATAGCCGAGAATGAACTATATTCTGTATGTCACCCATGAACTCCCCCAATAAGTGGCAAGTGTGTATAGTAAGTATCTCTATATTTTTATGAATGTATTGACAATGGGTTTATTTTTATCTTCATCGACGAGGTAAAGAAGCACAATGATGGATGCCCAGTAAATGCTACCAGGACAACCGAGTTCAATGTCGAACGGCAAATCTTGTTAGTTGATCGTTAGTAGACAGTAAGTGTAGCTTAGCCAGAAGTTAAATATGGATATAATTCAATCAAGCAATCGGTATATGGTATATGGTATCGCCCGCCCGCTTCCCTCCAATACAAGCTTTTGATAAGGCTCCACCAAGTACGGAGCACAATTCAGTCAATCAATTGAGACCTGACTTGTTCATCCCAACTCTGATTGTTCCTCCGACATTCAGACTCATCTCAGATAACATCCCATGCTTTGTTTCTAATCCAATGTCAATCCCGATAAGTCGGAGAATACGAATAAACATATTCACCGGTGACAGATCTCCTGGTCCTCCTTCTCGTTCATTTTATCCCAGAATCATGGAAGTCAATACACCAATATGGGTATGTATCGTACTCACTTCGGTAAGTCGTACGTGGAGAGAAATTCGATCATCGATCTTCTTATCGGGCACGAAAAAATTGTTCAACTCCCAACCTTAACCCTAGAGTTTTCATCTCATAATGATAATGTGGGAATCGCACAGATAAGACATCCAAGTGGAAATTCTTATAACTTTATCTAATTTTCCTAAGGTTTGTTAGTAGTATCTACTTTCGTCATCTTACCTAAAGTCTTCTCTCTTCATTCCAATTTTCTTCCTTAATCTCTATTTTTTTGTTTCTTGTTGCAATTGTTCACAAGTCAATTATTGACTACCCGCAAAGATCAGGTCGCTCTATCGTCGTGGTTTAGCCACGATATAGAAATCGCTATCGGCGATGGACCCAACTCACATGCACGGTGAAGATTTCCTTCCAGGTACCACACGACTGGTAGAAGATATCGAGCAATCCAACAATTCCAACCTTCTCAAACATGGGAATATTGTTTTGGAACCACAGCCTACCTCCTCGCCGCTCGATCCACTCAATTGGTCTCGCACAAGAAAATATTGGCAATGTTTTCTGGTTTGTTTCATTACAGGTCTAACGGCTGCTACTTCGAACGATGCGGGCTCGGCGCAAGATGGTATGAATGAGGAATATGGAATTACTTACGACGCAATGAATACTGGGGCTGGAGTTTTGTTTGTAGGAATTGGTTATTGGACTTTGTTGATCTCGCCTGCTGCGTGGTTATACGGAAGAAGAGTTACCTACATTATTTGTTTGACACTGGGAGTCATTGGCGCTATATGGATGGCTCGCGTGCAATCCACGAGCGACTCGATCTGGAATCAACTTTTTGTGGGAGCATCTGAAGCTTGTGCCGAGGCCAACGTGCAGCTTTCCCTCTCGGATTTGTTCTTTCAACATCAAAGAGGAACGGTTCTAGGTATATACGTTTTGTCGACTAGTATTGGTACCTACTTGGGTCCTATTATTGCTGGATATATTGCTGGGGGGCCTCTAGGCTGGCGATGGATTGGTTGGTTGTCCGTCATCATCTCCTCGTGCACCATACTGGTGTGTTACTTTACCCTCGAAGAGACAATGTTTGACCGCCCCGAATCTGCATACGAAGTTCCAATCGATGGTGTTGGGTCTCAAACCAAGACCGAGGGATCTCTAGTTCGTAACAGCAACGAGAAAGATACAGTTTTAGCCACAACTCCCTCCGATACACCTCCCATTCCACCTTCGACCGGCCCCGTCAAGAAGTCTTTCCGCGAACGCATTCAACTAATTACACCTGCGTCTAACCTCAAGGGAACTGGATTCAAACAATACTTTTCTCGTCTCTTCCACACTCTCCGGATCTTTACTTTCCCAGCCGTCTGGTATAGTGGTCTGCAATGGGGAGCTCAAGACGCCTGGCTTACCTTCTATCTTACTCTTGAAGAAGACAACTGGACAGAGGCTCCTTGGAACTACAACACTATTAGCTCTGGTCTTATGAATGTTCCTTGTTTGATCGGTGCCATTATCGGTTGTTTCTGGGGTGGTTATCTTTCGGATGTTTTTGTACTTTGGTACTCTAAGAAATATCGTCATGGTATTCTGGAAGCTGAAGATCGTCTGTGGATGATGTATCCATGTGCTATATTCTCACCATTGGGGATGTTCATCTTTGGTCTCGGTACAGCATACGAATGGTCTTGGCCAGCTCCATACGTCGGGCTTGGATTCATCGGCTTTGGATGGGGTTGTGCGGGAGATTTGTCTATGTCTTATCTCATGGATGCATATCCTGAAATGGTACTCGAGGGTATGGTTGGAGTTAGTGTTATAAACAACACCATTGGATGTATCTTCACTTTTGCAGCGAGTTATTGGTTGGACACTGGAGTCAAAGAGACATTTATCGCGATTGGTGTCTTGGATTTTGTATTCGTTATGTGCACATGGCCAATGATGGTATTTGGAAAGAGCTGTAGACGATGGACTAAAGATAGATACCTGGAGTTTGTGAGAATTAGAGATTCTTTATGACACGATAATTTGGATATGAGGAAGGTTGTAAGGAATATGGGGCGGGGGAGGTATTGTGATGTTAATGAGTTTGGGGTTTTCATTTCCTTGTTAAAGGATTTGATTTGGAGATCGAGGGGGCTTAGTAATCTTAGCGTGCGTATTCTAGCGATTACATTTTATATTGACGAAAACCTGGAGTTCTCAAAATTACATTTTATTATTTTACTTCAATTCGATTCTATTTACTTCGCGCTGCGCTTTATTCAATTCACAATCGCTAATTCATCTATCAATATTTGATTGAATCGAATATGAAAGTATCATGATCAGGCAGTTGCAATTTTCCTATCTGCACTAATCGTCTATAATCCCGTACTCCGATATCACACATCCGTTGCAAAAGATCCCTTGAATTCCAGCCTCAAGACACACAACAAGTCCACAGTTCCATCTTGATCCTCATGGAAGTACTTCACCACTATCCTCTATCTCGAACGACGCTGTTTCTTTGCAGGTGACGACGTTTGCTTCGTGGTCTCCCGTGATCGTTTCCCTGGCTTGTGACTGTAGTCGAAATCGCGAATAGTCCATTCGACCGGTTCGATGTCAGGATCAATAATATACTTCAGATCCCCAGCAGGGATGTCAATTCCTCTTGGAGCAGGTCTCGCGTCCCATCGGAAGAGATTTTGTTTAGCCTTGAGGATTTCAATGTATTGATCATTCAACTGATTGACAGCCTTTTGGAAGCAGTGCATTAAAAAACCGTAGTCTCGAAACTTGTGTGCTTTTCTGATTCTTCGCAACAACTTCTCTCTTGCAGGATCCTTTTCATAGACTCCAGGATTTCGAAGACGATATCCCGGGCGGTATACAGAATTCTTGTTCAAATCTATATCGAAAGATTCAGCATACTCTTCCAGCAAAAGAAGAGCTTTGATGATTTTCTCTCGCCAGCTACGTGTCTCGGCCGAATTCTTGTTGAGATCCAACATAAATCCCTGATCCTCATATATGTGGTCATGGAATTCTCCTTGGCATAACATTCCGCGAAAGACCCTATCCTGCATGGTAAATTCGTTCAATTTGGAGAAACAACGCTTGATTCTCTGGAACTGGTCATTTTCGATATCTAACAGCAGTTCCATGCGTAAGGCTTTGAAAGCTTTATGGTTCCCAACCAAGACTGCTGCTCGTGCTTGTCGGAGAGTACCCTCAAGCGTATTGTATGACTTTTTGTGTTGATTGGCAGTGTCTAAACTGCCCACATCTATGTCCTGTCTGAGTTCAGGTACGCTCTCAAAGGTTTGGGTATATGCTACAAGCTCGTCACACATTAAGTTGATGGAACCGATCAATGGTGAAGATCCTTTTATCAGATTGACGTACTTTTCCTTCTCTCCTCCCGATGTGAGAGTCGCTGCAGAACCGTCGACCATTTGATGAATCTCGTCAAGATAAACAGGGAGCGACTCGGGATACTCTTCTCCTTCTTTTTCCTCATCAATATTGGAATGTGCTTCTTTGAACTCCACATCTTGCACGTTCCTAAGAAGCTTGAGAGGAGCGAAAATTTCCTCGAAGCTCAAGTGTCTGGCAAAATCCGCTCGCGTTGCCTTTTGGGTCTGTTCGGAGGTTTTATCTATGCAAACGATGAAAGAGAGCGAAAGGTCTGGGCATTGACAAATAGCATGGCAAAACTGCGCCAACGCAGCTTCATCGAATCTATGCGTGAAATGACCCTCATCTCCACGCACGATGACTTTCCACTTCCGAATATATCGGGCTTGAGGACCCACGAGACGATTGAAAGTTGGCTGTTTGTAAAAAAATTCATTTCCCTGGTATTCCCAATCCTGCTCAGTGGGAGCTACATTAGAGTGCTCAGCATATCTAGTCAGTGGTGAGACATTCAGAGCAGTCGTGATGGGGAAGTAATCATGGTCATAACTACTTGCGTACTCATAGATTCCACCTAATTCCTCGTTGGAATCATCCCGATACATCCAATTGGTGCAATCCATGATAAATTCATTGTGCTGGTACAGTACGTGGACGCCATCGTGATACATCTGCTTGCAAACCCGGAGGATCGCGGGATGCAATTCGTACTTGGGTACGTTGACTACTCGCTTCCCATTCTTGATAGGATCTGCGATCGTGGTGATGGCGGTACCGGTCCCGAGAATGGGGTTGGTGAGTAGGTATGAGAAAATCTTGTGCGTAATCTCTCGTGGCATGTTTAGAATGTGGGCGTCGGAGTCGCGAGATGGAATCCCTGATATGATGGGACTCTGTGGTGGAGTATCTCTATATGAGGAGGAGCCGTTAGAATATGATCTCGCTAACTCGTCGTTGCCGGTGAGATATTTGGAGGTTGAAGATTTCATCTTGGCAATTTTTCGGGGGCTCTGCATGGAGATTATCCTTTTACTGTTACTATCAGATTGGTTTCGAGTGAGCCGAAAGATTTATGACTAGGCTTCATCAGATATAGAGACTATCAATGGATGTGGAGTGGAGATGCGTCTTGGTAGAAGTTATGGGTTGTTTGGGTTTTTTTCCGATTTGTCCTAATGATTGATGTGTTTGAGAAGAAGTCAATGTCGGAAGAAAATGTGTTTTCGAAGTGGGATGAAGAAGTCTTTCATATTTCTGTGAGAAATCACAGGAGAAGCTAACTAGACTATCTTGTTGTATTGTACCGTAGTAGATGACCGTTTATCTTTCGTATTCCTTGGACTCGCGTTTGATTCCTTGGTGTAGTTATCAAGAGAATAAATGATGAATACCAAAACGAGAGGTCGATTGGGAGCGGGAGGAGAAAGGTGTTTAAGTAATTTAGGAGTAGTTGCTAAAACGACCGAAAGACCGTATTGCATCGTACTAAGGAGTCAACATGATTAGCGAGCTGTGTTGTTACGATGTAGGTATCCAGGAGATGTGTAGGAGTAGCGAACCGTATCCCACCGTATATAGGGGGACTCCCAAGTTTAATGTGCTGTATTACAGTGACCGTTTTGCGAAAGATACCTGCTTGTAAAGGGTAGAGTGCTTAGTAACCTGTACTGTCAAGCGCTGATATGATTGTGTGCGTCAATGAGAGTGTGATGCCGTATCGAAGTTAGGGTCGAGTGTCTTCCGGATCTGTTGCCCAAAGACCATGGATACCTAGATTGTGGTCGTACTGGTCTGAATGATGTTTTGTCAGTTGGCATAAATTAATTGTGTGTGTGGGTGTACGTCCGGTGGGGCAGTGTATAGTGAATGGGAATATTGAATAGAAATTATCTTTTTGATATCGTCTCATGTTGTGGATTTGCATACTATTTGGTTGATGAATTCCTAAGGATAGGAGTGATTAGAGAGCAATATGGGATGATATCTACTTGGTATCCCAAAATTTGGACTAGCTTTTGAGAAATGTTCCTGGGAAAAAAAGAATTGGGAGGATAGCTTGGAGCTACTGTTTGAAGATTATTTCAAACAAAGTCCTGTTAAGTTGACCGGTAGGTGTAGAGCTTCGTGGTGATGAGCATGAAATGATATTGCAACTCGAATTGACAGTTAATCACCAGTCCTATCATAGTTGACATTTTGAGCTATTTTGAGAGTGCGCAGTCACTTGGATCTTCAATGAGAGTGGCGAAGGTTCAAATTTAATGAAGATAGAACTTGAGCTTTATTTTTGATTACCGCCATGAACTATCCCTAATGTGTGATACTATCACTCAGAGATCTTATGAGTATTATATCTCCTTCACATCATATATTCTCATGGATCTATCACGCCAGGAGTTCGAGCATTTTCGATTGTTGCTTAATCTGCAAGACGTTGGAACACAGATCAAGGAGTTGGATTGAGGATCAGCCAGATAAAGATCATCTCTTCTTTTGAGTTAGAGATTAGACTCTGCCAGTTGATTCGGCACGTTTTCTAGGCTTAACCACCTCCGAAAGCCGATCAAGCTCCCTCTGCTTTTCCTGAACGATCTGCCGAGCCTCACGAGTCTCTTTCTCAAGACGCCGGACGGGTTCCGAAGACTTTTATTATTTGTCGGGGGATTTAGAAGCGACAACTCTCCTAATATTATCAATAATTAGCTTTAGTTCGAGCACCAATGCATAAGGTTTTTTCAAAAAGAAAGAATAGAAAGCTGAAAGATCCAACCATCAGCACAAGCAGTATCCTCGCCCATTGGATAACCGCGATAATATGCCCGTCAACCGCAAGTGTCGCTGATGCATTGAAATCGAATAGGTTACCGTATAGCAAATACTTTGTTTGATTATGGAGAATCATTCTTGGGATATCTTGGGGGACACAATAGGATGTATAGAGCAAGTGCCAATATAGTCCAATAGTATGATGATTGTAGGAAGTCTTGTATCAATTCTAGCAGAAGAGATAATTGCGTAGTAGACATACTATTAGAACATGGGAATTGGAGATGAAGATATAGTGAAGATACTTACAGAACTTCTGCCATACAAGATAATCCCTCATGTATTCTAACATGTCACCATCGAAACCTCTCTCGGTGACCTCTTCAGTCTTCTTAACAAACAAGTCAAACTCGAACAACGTTCCATTGGAATCGGTGTAAACAAAGTTGCCGTTCTCTTCATCGTGGATTTTTTGGACCATTATGGTTTTGTAACCATGGTACTCGCGACCTGGTTGGAATGTATATGGGGGCCAAAGTGAATTGATCTTGGTAACAATCAATTGATAACCGCAGAGATTGGCAACAAAAAATTATGTATTTGGAGATCAAGAGAAAATGATATCAAGGAGAGGGATTGAATTTGAGAGTTGTAGATGTTTGTGGTGATGGTGCTGGTCGGGGTGGTGGTGAGGATGTTTGATCATGATTATGAAAAGAGAGATACGCGAACCAGATTTCCTCCCCTTCCCAAAAGATGATTCTCATCTCTTACTTCACTCATACCTTATTTCAATCATACCTCACTCCACATGCGACATTTCTACCACTGAACTTTTACGAATCTGTACTTATTAAATACATCAAACAAAATTTCTAACTCTTTGTTATTAACGTCTTCATAATTTCAAATGCTACAAGGTCACAATCTCACTTCCCATCATTGGACACCTATTTATCTACTACCCCAGATAGAGTTACACTCTCACTTCTACACTCTCACTTCGCACTTACAGTACATTGGCATAGTTACAGGAGTCTCCAACATGATACGCATACTGGAACCGGACTGGATTGGTTTGGGCTTCTTTCGTGGGATTGGTACACTTTTACAACCTTGATGTTTTTAATTTAACGATAATCATGATATAACTAACTGTTCAGTCATTGTTCAAACGCTTGAGTGTCTGACAAAGCTGCACAAAAAATGCTCGTGGTATAGAAACGAAGGTATGCCAGATTGCAATTTTATGATTATGAATAACAATATTTACAGCCCATCGTCTATTTCCATTGATTCCTCCTCATAAGATCTCCAAAAATGTCCATTCTGTTTGTAACACCATGCAGGTAAAGGATTTGAAAGCCCTTCTGTAACTAACACTCAACAGTTTCGTTATCAAAAGCCCAAGTAACAGGATCAAAACTCTGCAAAGAATGAGCTCCACTGGTAACGCACATACCCGGGCGTCGATGGTGATTCAAAGAATTTTTACAATCATTCTCCTCTGGACCAACGTCTTCCATTGTAAGTTTGATAACAGAGCCCGAGAAAGCCGATAACCAATCAACCCCAGTGTCGTGCTGACAACCACACAGATTCCTCGAGGATAGGAGAAAGCGGACTGGGTCCAGTACTGGTAACAATGTTGCTGATTCGAGATGTCCGTGAAATGACTGGAGACGGACGATTGGCGTTACCAGTGACATCTTCTTCGTTCTTTTCCAAGATTTCCAACTCTTCTTCTAATTCCTCTCCCACTTCCTTCTCCAACTCATCCTCTGTCACCACCTCCTCTTTTACCTCATTCTCCAACAAATCACCCCCCACCCCTCCTTCCACTTCCTCTTCCACCTCTTCTTTCACCTCCACCTGTTCTCTAACATTTTCTTCCTCGTCATTGTCTCGTCCTCTATTAATAACCCCAGCCTCTCTTCGCTTATGCAAGATTGAACCTCGCTTCCAATCGAGGGTTTCTTGTTGATCAAATCCTTTCTCTTGGCGTTTGAGTGTAGCTTGATAGGCCCTTAAAAGAGATAACAAAAACTGAGGATTAGCTTGAACGTAGCATTCCCAAGCATTCTCAACTATAACAAAATCCCGATATATAATTCCTCCCGAAACACCTGTTTTCTCTTTATTGCCAATATAAGAAGCCTCTTCCAACTTATCAAGAAAATCTAGATGATCGGGTTCCACCTCCCCATCTTCCAACACTTGTAACACTGGCTTTGATGGTAACAAGAAGTCCGAACCATCAATTTCAATCCCTCTCTTTTGACGACACCACTTTGCTAACTTGATGGCATGACGAAAGATTGACAGACCGCGTTGACCCGCAAATACTGGACAGCAGAGAAGGGTAACAAGCTTCTGCGAACATTGTGCATTCCAATTGGTGTTGTCGAATATAACTCCAGTAACAGGGTGTTTGATTTTTGGCTCCTTTGTGAGGGCAGTTAAATCCCAAACCTCGTCTGCAGGTAACAATTCGAATGCGCTTATTCCATACATTCTCTCCACCATCCGCCAAACCTTGGCTTCAGCAGCACAAGTAGCCTGTAACATGGCCTCATCGAGGATGTCCCAACCGGGAGGAAATTGGCTTTCATCTAGTGAAATTTCGTTGGCAGATCTCTTAGGCATTATCAAATTATTAATTGGCGGAATTCCGAGTTGATTGTGATTGTTTGATGATGTTGCTGACTAGTTGGGCGTGCCGTTGATGAATTGATGTAATGGAGGTTTGTTGATTGTGGGATAGAAAAAATAAGCGAAAAACAGAATGCAGTAAATTACTAGCAAATTTTCATGGGAAAGGCTGATGGTGCTTCTTATCGTTTTAAGTCACCGGGTTTTCAAGAGCCCGTTCATCAATGCATTCAACAATACATTCACAAAAGAAATGCGCGTCAAATCAAGAAATTGCCAAGAAGAGTAGGGCTTCCCAATGGCATTGATAAAGCGTATTCTATTGATGATAGATAGTTGTGTGAACACTCATCCTATTTCTCGGCAACATCCGTGGAGCTTCCTAGGTTTCTCCTAGGCTCAGTGTAGTCCTCTTTGGAGTTTTTACCTCCCTTGAGTCTCGACGCTCCGATCGTGGAGGAGCGCCATCGTCGTTTGCTGACTACCCAGTGTCTTCCATTCCAAGGGCCTGATTTGTGTGATCTATTTCCAAGTGGCCGACATCTCCACATTTGAAATACGTCTTGTCTTCTCCATGTCTCTTTCTTCGTTCTTGTGTGATATCTGAAAATCATGTCTATTCTCTCTTCTTACCAACTGGTCCTCATGTGCCCACAAAGTATCCTGTAGAATCGTTTCGAAGTAATTTTTGAAGTTTTACACAGATGGTTTCTCGAATATAATGGCTTTAGCCATGCGGAAGTTTGCTTCCAAGCCAGTACCATTGACATCAGTTGGGTTCAAGTTGTGTTCGTACCTTATCTCGTTTGAATGTTATTGTGAAAATTATTCGAGGGAGCACATTACGTGGTGATTGTTATAGCTTTAAGACCTTTTTTGTGAAGGATGGGAAACTGGGGAAAGAGTATTATTGGTGACAGTAGTCATTGATGATGATTCAAAAGGAAACTCGAAGTCAAGCTTCTAATTTATATACAAAAGACTAGTAAAGCCGATCACATGCCTTTGATTATTCAATTGAAAACCTGGAACCTTTTAGATACAAAAGCCACAATGTAATAAAGAGATTCAATATTCAAATCCATACTATTTCCTGAGTATCACCAGATAATTAACCATGTCCCGTAATACTTCATATCTCAAGACGCCCCATTGTTCATGATAATTATCAAATTTCCTTCGTGTATTGTAAACTCAAAGTATCTGTAGTTAATCGAATTTTGCCTTCGCTCTCGAAATGATATTCCTTATCTCGACTAATTTTGCAAGCGATGAGAGAGGGGTTTGTAGTCTTACAATATTGACTCAAACTCAAAGTAATCTTGGAGCACAAGTGTAGTTCTGTTTGAAGATAGTTAGCTTTGAAAAACGAACAGTGGATGTGCAAACTAACAAAACACTGCAAAAACAAACTTGCGGATATCTCCTGATATATCAAACTGTATGTCTAAGAGGCCATTACAACCAATCATAAGAGATGGAACAATCCGAATGAGGATTCTGCGATCAAACAATTGAAGAATGTATTTGCCAAAAACCTCGAGAGTTGGGAAATGTCCTGTCAGTCCATACACTGTCGGACTGTGTCCGACCGGCTTCATAGTAAAGACATTTGTAAGACTGGTCACACTGATAGCTACCTAGGTAGTGAGCCATTATAATAAGCTTGCTGAAAACGGCACTCGGAGATCATATCACAGGAAGGCGGAAATCCGTATTTTGGTCAGACTTTCAGAGGAAGTTTACGAACAATTCAAAGCTCTCAATCATGTATGTATTGGGACTGATACATATCGAGATGAACGAAGCAGGAGAGAATCAATTGATGTCTGTAATGATGTATCTGAATTATTCGCATAGGACGTGAGGTCGTTCATGATACCGTTAGCTTGCCCCACACTCAAAGCTTAAGATCGAGTCACGAGAAACAAAATCACATGATTTGTGGAGAAATCTCCACAACATTCCAATGGCTGGCAAAACAGAAGCAATACAATTCTTAATTCAGGAAGCTGACCCTCTCACACCAAATTCTCCGAGGATTCAACTCAATATTGAATCGATTCTGTTTAAAATTGTATAGTCATAAACTCCGACCTTAAAGCCGTCATGAGTTGTCTATGCTCTCCCCATGTTGTACGAACAATATACTGACGACAATCTCACGACAGTACAATACTACCAATATGAGCATCCGACAATACTTTTTCGTGCATGGGGCTGTACCTGTATCTTGTTTCTCAAAAACGCCTAGATTGCAGTATTACCCTCTCTTGTCTTACTCAAAAGCATGTAGTGCGAATTTCAGCTGCCGCCATTTGAGCCCTGTAAGGTCTCAAATGGGCTGAATACATGCATCTTAATACCAATTCAGTGTGTATCGGCAAGAAAATCTTCATCGGTGAGTATTTATCTGCAAGCCAAGTATGGGCCAAGAATTTATCTTATGTAATGGGACGTGGCTGAAAGTCGTTGTCTTATGCTATGCATGTAAATTCCTCCCTTGTCCAATAGTTCAGGAGGAATCATTGTTAATTTAACCCACAGAATTTTTGTTGACATCCAATGTTTACATAGCAAATTGACAACTGGGCACATACTTCTTCGAATATAAATAATGGCGATGGCTCCCTCTCACCTACCTCACCCAGCTCCTCCGTCACACATCCTCCACAATCGTTGGGATTCAAATATATTCGTCGCAGCGTTGGTAATCATCATTATCAGTCCTAAATAATGAAGCTGCAACTTGCTTTTCTCGCTGGTGCCATAGCTCTCAGCAATGCCTCTCCCTATGTGAGTCAACCACGCCTCCTCTATTGCCCACTGGTGCTAATTCAACTCAGCCCATATCAGTGAAAGCTCGTCACTTTGATGAGCCTGACAAACCAGATCAATCATATGGCTGCAACTGCACTGGTACAACACCAGGCCCGCTGCCGTCTTCCGCTCAATACATCTGCTATGACTGGAGACTTGGGCCCAAAACACTTCCAAAATATCTTCCTCTGTCTAGCGAGCTATCATCTTATGATAGATTTGGTGGACTAACACCCGGAGAATTCCTCAAAATCTGGTGGGATCCTCAACTCAATCCTCCATATGGGAGTTTCAGATATCCCGGGGATGTAACACCAGGGGACCAAGGATTTTCAATCGACATAAATGGGAAACCCATCAGCGGGTTTGTAGAGCTGCCGCCAGACACTTACCTAGACAGATTTGGAAAAGAGACTGGTTAGTTCTGTACCCTCTACTTTTGTAACGGTCTTAGTCAACTAACTATACCTAGGAATGTTTCTATCGTCCGCCGATACACCATATTCCCAACGATCTCTACCACCTTCGAATCTCAACAATAGAGCCGATGATCCAGGATTTCCTAACGACTATCATGTCTATCGAACAACCCAAAAGCTGATACTAAATGCTGGACCTATTGCTCCTGTAAGTGTCTTTTGCACTTGAATATCACCATTCCCTTCGTAAAATATCAATGATCTGTATTATTTCTCTCTATTTTAAACCACAAATTTTCTCCAGCTCTCACTGCACAGATTCGTGCCCGAAACAAATGCTGACTCTCCGATGTTCCAGTGGTTCGGTCAGCCAGGACTTGGAACGCAATTCTTTTCAGGTCCTCGGACTATTGCGGACTTGATAGGCAACAAGACCTTAGAAAGGGTTGACCCTTCTGTTTTGATCTCGAACAGACAGCAACAGGGCTGTGGCTACTAAATGTACTTAACTTCCGGGCATTTCGTTCTGGCGAGTTCAGCTATTCTTCTTCGTTGTCAATCTGTTATTGTACTAGATAATTATAATACGTGTTAATGATGAAAGCTAATTTCCCAATATAAAATAATTGTGGATCTCGCGCAGCTGCTGCTTTCAGACGATATTCATTGATATACCCCTCCCCTCGCCTTGTCGTTCGCGGCCAGCGCGATTATGACCCATTGTTTGGATGCTGAGTCCAAAAAGTTTGCCTCAGGAGGAAATGGTATTCCTACCTTGTGTGCCTGTCTAAACAAAATAAACGTGTTGATTGTGCTGGTCACTGGGTCTATGAAAAGAGAACAATTGTATAACTCCTAGAATGACAGCTGATCCCCGAGACAACAAGTCAGTACTTAAGAATTTCTGGATGGATGCATATTATTTCACACAGATTCACTCACTTATCGATGAGAGAGAAGTCAATAGCTTACACTCCCTTTCTTCCATTTGAATACTTGGTAAAATTGAAGATAGATTCGTGATTATCTGTAAATTCTGTGCGAAAAATCTTCTTTCGTCGCCTTTGTGGAGGAGATTAGTTTCGTTCGTGATAATCTTCATTATTGAACCACGGTTCAGACTACTGAACGCCCTGGGACCCTCAGAACATACCACGTGGCGGAAAGCTATTATCATTCTCTCAAGTCCACGATAAAAAGAATTGGCCAACGCGCATTTTGACATGGTTCTTCAACAGCCAGAATTCCTCGAATTGACACAATTTACACAATTGCTAATCTGCATCTAAGAGTTGATGATGTGGCACTTGCCTGAGATACTTCTCATCATATCTGTTTGTTTATCGGAACTTGCGATGATATGCAGACTGATCACTCCCCGTTCTTGCAAAGGAATACTAGCATTTCTTTTTTGCGAGAACTTTACGACACTCTAATGGTAGCAGAGACCGGTATCGGATACAAATTTTGAGAGGCTGATGGACAGGATAAGACTAAGTCTGTATAATGTTAGGGAAGATATCCATGGATGACCTAATCAGAAAACAAGATTGGGGACCATGATACTGATCTGAGTGTCTCGTCGTGAAGTCATTTGATGGACCCAAAGTCCATGAGACAGCAACTAGGTCCCGGGAGTCTTGTGGAAGAAACTGTCTTCCACTTTCATATAGTGATGCACATCACAATCAGCAAATTTTTGTCTTATTCATTCAAAGCAAAGTTGGTTTGGAAATTGGTCGATTCTGAGAGTAACGAACATAAAATTCTTCACTCACAAATTTTGCGACACACAAGGTTTGACCGAACCATTCTGCAAACACTGCATGAGATGGCTACCACTATAAAGTATTGTATATGAGTGAATGAATAGCCCTGACTTTACTGCAGTGTATCTACATGAATCAATCTCAATGCATTCACCTACAAAAGGTGTTCTAGATATATCTCCAAGGCCACACTGCTCAAACTTTTGAAACCGAATAGTGCAGAAGTTCCATCCCGGAAAAGATCATGGTGAATCCTGCAGCCGTAATAGTCATCTAGCAATGGTCATGAAAGCTTGAAAGCGCATGACTCATAGTGTATGTGGAGCTTCGAGGGCTTCATCATATGATTGATAGTTGAAATTGCTATATATTATCAACATTCCAATAAAATTTATGCAATTCACTAACCGCTCGATTAATCTTTCACATCAATAAACCGAGATGAAGGGGATGGTACGGTAGCTAATAAGACTCGCTGTATTAGTTTTGCGCTAGGTAACTTAGGCGAAGCACTAGTGCTTCATCATGGGTACCTCTAGCACTTATAAGCACTCTGGCTCCGGCAACTTCACAACTAATTTTTGCAACTGTCTATCTTCATAGTTGGAAATACTTTTGTTACTCCACTCCATAATATAACTTCCTTTTTAGACGGTCATAAGCTCTTTATTCACATCAATATCCTTGTTAGATCCACATCTACTTCTCCTAACAAACATCCACATCTCAATAAGACATCATCTCTTACACAAAGAACTCGTCAAATTTTGATCGATTCCTAAAGCAGTAAGTCTTGAATTTTGCAAGCTGATTCCATTCATTTCACCACCCGGAGTATAATTGCAAGGTTAGCAAGGCCCTAGTTATCTTGGCAATCGATCAGTCATCTCCACCTCAGCTTGAAACCTTTCACACGTTTACCTTCTTAGGTTGTACATCTACTTATTTTTGAAATTTTTAGATTCCACAATGAGTTCCGAATCGATGGAAAGCCCAGAGATCAGCAACACCACAATCACTGACGAAGAGACGGCCGGCGAGCCCATGGTAAACGACCAACAGGAGTCTCTTCAATCTGACGTATCTCAAGATACTGAAACAGGCAGCGAGTCTGGGACCACAAAGATTACGTTTCAACCACCTGGTTCATCACTCTGCGGTAGCCTGGCAGCTTTGAGTGATCAGGTTTCTCAGATGCTCACAGGAGATCAATTGACAAAGGTCGCAAAATTGATCCACTCTCACCTTCCAACAACTGTTGGAAATCCTGAAATGCCGGTAGACGGCTGCCCTTTACTCGAATTGATTCCTATAGAGTGCCGGAAACAAATTTGGGAATGCCTACTTTACAACCCCCTTCTTGTTGAAAGCTATGCAGGAGACGATTATAGAGCCGCATTCAACCTTTCCCCGGCGATTCTGAGAGTCAACAAACAGACGTATAATGAAGGGATGGATATACTCTACGGACGAAACAGATTTCTGGTCCAGTGTACCCCGTATAGCTCTACTTGTTATCGTTTCGCTATCTGTGCTTTGACCAGATATCAAGAACTCGAAAATACCAGCACAGCTGCAGAAGGAGATGAACAAATCATTCCAGCGGCAAAATACGTACAACATTGGAGCATTGTTCTGAGTGCCACAGTGCAAGGATCGCCATATACAGGGAATGGTCTTGCATTGCTTTGCCGCAATATCTACATGGCAAGTATACAGTCAATTGAGGTTTTGATCATTCCTCGAGGTATCGAAAGTGGCTGGGATTCTGCCGACAAGTATGGAGATGAAACTCAGCTGGCTCTCACTTTGAAACCACTGGAGCGACTACGAAATATCCCGCGAGTCACCATCCGCGCTGCCGAATTTGACGAAATCCCTATTGATGTAATGAGTGAAGATGAGGAGCTCGCGGATGAGTTCACGCCTATATTTCCCAATCCCGTGGACGAGGTTAGATTGATAACTCTAATCCAAGGTAACTCAGATGTCGAGATCATCGAGGAAATGTACAAGAATCTTCTTACTTACGCACAAACCTTCGAACGAATTGAAGAATTCAAGCTGGATATGAAAAGGCTGAATGTGGAAAATTGGTACCACATGTCTGAAGAACCCATCGACCAACCATTGGAAGCCGAGAGAAGTAGCTTTGATGTATCTGAGACAACAACTGACTTCTTTACATCGGGCAATCCTTTCATGTCCAGCTCGCATCCTGTGGAGAGCAAGTTGTACTTAGCCAAGATCGCCATGAAGGAGGACAACGTGGAAGGATTTAAAATTCACCGTACGACATTGATGCGGTACTTAGAGCCCCAATACGAAGCCATTGAAGCGGCATCGAAAGACCTGGTTGATTTTATCAAAATTGAAAAGAGACTCGACGGGTTCTTTGACCCCAGAGAATACCATCGTTCCAGGTGCTTGGATACCGCTAACGAAGCCATGGTCTTACTCGAGGATTATGCATCGAGCTTTGCACGAAGGCTGGAACGAAAAACAAAACTTGCTATCCGAAAGCAAAAGCTACTATTCGAATCACGATATGATGCTCTTCCGCGAGAACAGTTGTTGAGGTCATGCGAGATGTCGTATGAAAAGCAATGGTGGAATCGTTTCGTGGATAATTACAAGAAGGCTGTGGATGACATGGATACTCAGTTTCTTGCCATCAGAGAGGCGCGGAAGAAGCTCTATGCGTGGGACTTGCAGTCAACTGTCCGCGAAACTGCTTTCATGCCAAGGGCTCTTGATGAGATGATTGATTGGGAGACATATGAGCCGGACATGAGAGTCAATGAAGAGTGGCTTGAATACCGCTCTTATGCCAACAATGAGTCACTGGAACACGAATATGATCACGAGAGCGACCTTAACAACCATGGCTGGGCTTCTGTGGAATAGGAGATACCTTCCACGAGAACGGGCCAGATTCCAAGAAAGATAAAAAGCTTGTAACGTAGTCAGCCGGTGCAGGAGTCTGTTGAGATTATTTTAAGCAGGAATGGAGTGGGTTGCCATAGAACATTGATGTCCATCGACGAAGCGTATGTAGTCTTTTTTGGCCTCTCTGTAGACTATGTTTAACTCGGAACTTGAGATGGATTGCTTACTACTAAATAATATTCATCAGTCTAATAATCGTCGCAATCTTCTTCTGTGAGAGTGACTTGATGATGAGCCTAATAGTAAATATCTGTAAACGCGGAAAGCCATAAGTAGCCTATTTTCCGCCAAACTGAAGGTTCCTACTTGCGCAAGCAATGTTAACAATCCATCTTAGATCACGAAAATTCTGCACAAGCCATACTACCAGGTGCTAGAATATGCATGTCAAGCAATAGTAGTGAAGCTTTAGAGCCCTATCCCATTCGTAATCTAATCGTCACTTTCTCTATGGAGCGTATCAACTTTTGCAACATATAACTATGAAGATTCGCACATCAAAGAAGAAGCACATGTAGCGCGCTATGTTGCTCCCGAGCCGGTTCCTCCAAGTTCCGGGTCCCATATTCAAATCATGTGAATTTCCCCAAGTGGTAGAAGGATCATGTGATAGCAAATGGACAATTTTGGTATTGGGATTCTTGTGAAGTGAAGTGAATGTTGAGGGAATTCTGTTGTCATATAAAAGAGTGATTTTTATTGATATGGAAGGCTCTCACTAGCGTAGTTTTATTGTTCGGGACAACCCGAGCAGAGTCCCTACACTTCGCTTTGTCTTTCGGACCAGAAAAAACAATCATTCAACGAATAGGTCCTTTATCTTGTCTCCAATTCATTTGGTATTTTCTGAGCAGATTTTGAGATCAGACTCCTGTAAGCATTGCTACATCATTCCTTTCATATTTTATAGTTGTCTCGAATATCTCTTTTCAACTATTATTTGAGATGCGAAGGTTCTCGTGAGTGCGTTTTAAATGACTGACAACTGGACTAGTCCTTCACAATGAGTTCCACCGAAGAACGCAGTACCAAGAAAGTGCTTCAAAAGCAATCGCAGAGAGTTGATCGGGACAATGGCCAATCCTCAGAACGAAACGCGCAACAAGCCTCCATCTGCAAGAGAATGGCTCCACTTGCAGCAAGATCAACTCCAATGTTGGAACGCATGCCACTTGAAATACGAAGAGAAATATTGAGTTATCTTTTGCTCAATCCTGAACTTGGCACAGCTTCGTGCATTCGTAGTGATGGAGGATGGGGTTCCAAAATCAAGTACGAACTCCAGCCCGTTATTCTACGCGTCTGCAAGGAATTTCACGCAGAAGGAGTGGAGATACTTTATGGAGAAAATCAGTTCTTCATAGAATGTGTTTTGCCAACTGAGGACTATTTGCTTCATCGCTGCGCCTTGACTAGGTTTTGCGAGGTTGCGCGCCATGAGAGCTTGTATTCACCAAGAGCACTAGCCATAAATCATCTGAGAACTGTGCCAGGTGTGAAGCGCATCAGAAATTGGAAGATATTGATAGCTCCGATGCGCATCAGCGCGCGTAATAATGTCATAAACCTTTGTCGCTCTATTTGCCACAATGGAATAAAGTCGATGAAATTTGTGATTGCGCCTTGGGATAATCCAGAGTATCCCAATTTATCGGCTAAGATAATACAGCACGTTCTTTCACCCTTGGAGATTCTTCGTTGTGCTGGAAAAGTTGTGATTCGTGGTGCAGATCCAGAGGAAGTGCCCGACTTTCTCTTTCAAGGAGATAGACAAGGGTACGACTATTATAGCTGGGTATCAGGGGCCCTTTGGCGTATTGCCGCACCCCGTGAAAGGGTATTGTTACCGAAGACGATATACTTAACTCATTTGATCGAGTTGCTTCAAAGTGACTCTGAAGTCGAACACTTCCACGAAGTGTTTTACGCTTTTCTCAATTACGCCCAGACTTTTGAACGGATATATGAATTTCAAAAGGACACAACCGTCGTCAATCTTTATCAAAGTCCATACGTGGCGAAGAACCCTTTTCGTGGGACCCATCCTGTAGAATCCGCTTTGCTAGAGGCTTTACGTATGCAAGTGAACGAGGAAGGAGGAGTACAGGATATTTCCGAATTAAAAATTCTTCGATCAAATGCCATACAATTCCTCGAGAGACAGTATCAGAGAATTCAGCAAGCCGCCAATGATTTGGTCAGATTTGTGAAAGACCAAAAGGTTAGCGGTGGTCTGCTTGATCCTGTTAAAACATCGCCATTTGAATCTTCTCCTGGAGTGCAAAGCGAGGGACTTGTTTTGTTGAAAAAATATGCGGAATCCTTCGACAGAGATCTAGCACCAGCAACCGAGATTGCAATTTGCAAATTGAATGGTCAATATGAGAAGAGATTCGAAATGCTTCCCCGAGAGATTGCCATTAAGAAATGCACAAATGCTTATAGTGGTAGAGACGTGGAAGCATTCGTGGCAAGCTTCAGGTATGCTGTCGATGATATGGATATCCAATACCTTGCCATGCGTAACGCGAGGAAGAGGCTCTTCGAATGGGATTTGAAGGGGTCAGATCATACCTCCGAGATTGACGTAGAGCCACTGAGATGTGATGAACGAATCGTGTGGAATAAAGTCGAGCCGGATATGGATGTCAAGAAGGCAGAGAAACTTAGATGAGGAGGCCATAGGTGTTGCCATGAAACTTTGCGTTCAGATTCGTATCTGGAATGCTGAGTTTAGTCGGAGGAGGGCTCAGTCGGAAGAGGGCTCTTAAGACGACATGGTGTAAGGCGATCTCCAGCCCCCAAATCTCGATGTTTTCGGGACTGATATAATATAGTGGAGTCTTCAACTGTTTTCGCAGACGATGGTCGGATATTCCAATAGTCAATTCTGCCTCCACTCTGTTTTTAGTTGTAGTATCAGAATGCCCTTCTCCGCCACTAATATTTTGTGGAGGATGGCAAATTTAGGGGTGCAGTTACAGGTTTATTTTCCATTTCTTTCCTGGTCGGATCTCTGAAATTTTTCGAGATGGTAGGGAAAAACGAAGATGGCCATATTAGTCGTTGTTTGCTTCATCTTACATAGTAGTCATCAAACAATGGGCCGTTCGAACGTTCATGTGTCATATTGGTGAAACAAATCAATCAATCAATGAATGAGAGAGTACTGAGTTCTAGCTAGCCTATATAACTTTCCATCATGCCGTGCTTTCCAAATATGGTCTATCGGAGCTCACTGCATACACCTTCAGTAGAATCGATGTTTATCAAGAGACATCGAATTGTTGCTCGAAAAATATTTCTTCAGTGGAGCTTGGAGATCAATTGTCACCATTGATTGTTATAGACAGGTTGCTTGAAGTGTATTGTTATTTCTCTAACTGCCAGAATTTATAATGGAGACAAAGTTTGGTTCTCATGATTTCGAGTTCTTACATTTAACCTCCTCGCTTCCCCAAAACTGTCAAACATCTAGAAACATTCACCAACAAACTCCCCCCCAAGTGTGACTAATCGCTATCTTTACAATTATAAGTATGATCGAACACAACCACCAGCTTCATCAAAGTCTCCAAAATCCAGTGTAGAACGTCCCAATCCATCGATAGTAATAGTAAAGGGCTACGGCAAGTACGTGGCAAAGGATGCAATCTCATAAATCCGCCATTGCCTCGGATATTATGACTTCAGATGCGTCAACAGTAGTAAGTCTGGTCAAATGAAACAAGCTCGATAAGGAGTTGGTAATCATTGCTGACAGCGTGTCATCCATGGGAACACATGCGACAGAGAACTTTCAGAGTCCGCAAGCCAAGGTAGGACGTGAAGAATAGCTCCACCAATATTGACAAGATCCTTGCCGAATTCGTTCTCATCTTCGGATTCCAACCTGAGGCTCTCATCATCCGGGTGGTCTCTAAACAGGTCCTCGTAGAAATTGTTCTCCGAAGCACTGTCAGAAAGGACGTGGGCGTTGGTGATAGATGGTAGTTGAGACTGGTTGTCTTTCAACTGGAAGGTAAGCTCACAGAATTCGTCATCGTCGTGAAATGGTAGAGATTCCCAATTTGCGAGTTCTTCGAGCTTCATTTCAGTGATATGATTTTCCCCGGAACAATTCTCAATGTTCTCATTTTGGCTATTAGTACTATCACCATCGAGGATAGCCGGGGCCTGCGAAACTCGGTTTCCTCCTCCTTGTTGTGCAAGAAAACTCTTTTGAGCAATTTGGCGCTGAAGATCATTCTGCATCTTCTGGGCTTCTGATTCCGTTATCGCTGTGGTTGTTGGTTCTTCTATCTCCCATCTGATATCCCAAGATTTTAATGAACTCAATGGTTTGACTTTTATGTCGGGAACATTACTGCCAGCATCCCATTTATACAGCTTGGATCTAGCCCTGAGTATCATGAAATACTGAGACTCCATGTTCCACACTACTTCTTGGAAGTATTGTCTGAATGTAATCGGATCTCTCCTATTATACGCTACACGGCATTTTTGAAGTTTGATCTCTCTTGCCATGAATTCGTAGCGATGCTCAAAAAGACTAAATTGGGTGCGCACTGCCATTTTAGTCGACGCGTCGAGCTCTCGGGTAAATGATGCGACGTAGTCTTCGAGTAGGACCATAGCCTCAGTATAGATGACCATGTCAAAACCATTGTATTGTTTGGTACAAGCAGGATCAAAAACGCCCCATTTTCGCTTGTGCAATTTGACAAAGCCGACTAGTTCTTCGGATGCGTGACTTATCCTGCAGAATTGGCGTTCTAGATACTTCAGGATGACAGATCGCTCTTCCTTGAACTTGATGGTCTTAGTGATATCCCCACTTGCGATCTCGGTCATATACCTCGCCTTTTGCAGGCCAGCCTCAATAGTATGAGCTAGTTCTTTGGGATGAAACGCTTTGTTGAGGAACGGGTTCTCTCTTAATTCAGAGAACTTCCCGGCCATTAAAGTAGCTACCTCTTCGAAACTCAAGGACATCGCTCTCTCGAACTCGGGATCCCTTTCAAACGCTTGTGCATACTTCAAGAGAGCGGTGAACATCTTAGTGCTCAATTCGACTTCTGAATTTCCTTGTATAAGGTCGATGAGATGGTGTCGATAGGGTGCGGCAGGTAGGATTGAATTTGTTACGAGCGGCGTTTCAAACCACTCATCCCTGCATGCAAAGTCTGGTATCTCAGAAATTCTGGCTGTTCGAATTGACACTCTAGGTATGTTTCGTAGCAGCTCTAGTGGCAAAAGATTTTCGCGCATTTTGGACGCGTCTGTATTGACCAATACTGCATTAGTGACTGTGGAATCCAGCAACTTGAAGAATAAAATAGAAGTGAGTTTTACCTAAATAGCCATACTCGAATTCAACACCCTTAGGAATGATGCATACGTCTAACTCTCTCAATAACGATCCTCCTGAAATTATCTGCAGCTCGCACAGTAGACGGCATAGTTCAACAAGACCGTCTTGACTTCGGGGCTCATGAAGCTTGGCGCTTAAAATTATTCTCCACTTTCTTACCAATCTAATACCTGGGTTCATGCGTAATAACTTCTTTTGCATGGAGACCTTCGGGAGATGAGTGATGAGTTGGTTGTGCCAGCGAGTCAAGGGACTACATAGGGTAACGGGTTCAATTGTATGCTGTGATACAAGGTGTATATTCGGTAGTGTTTCCACGATGAAATGGTTCAAACCATACAAAACCTCCTTGCCTTCTTCATAGAAAAGGCGACAGATGAGGAGCACCTGCGGGCTCAAGCCATACTTCAAATCAGCTCCATATCTCTCACTTTGGTCGATCGAAGACGCCTCTGCTAACTCAATGTTTACCAATAGACATATAAAGATATTTCTTCGAATTTCTGTAGGTATATTTAGTAATCTTGGTGGTATAATAGTGATGAAAGGAGACGCTGCCTGGTGAATGGCCTCTATTATATTCATTTTGAGAAGTGGTCAAGCAATTGTAGTATTATGGAATGTGGTTTTTGACAAACTTATACTTGTGCTCTTTGCTATCACAAGTGAACACTGGCAGAGTTGTACAAATCTACAACAAGCACCAGCACAAGCTGAGTCTTCCAAAAGATTCTTCTGGTTAAATTTAACAGTGTTTGCTATTGCGTTGATAACCGAATTTTAGGGATAACTGTGTGCTTTATTGTGGAATAAAGGCACAATGAAGTTTTAAAAAAGAGAGTTTATTGTTGTGCTGTGAAGATTTGTTCCGTGGGAATATGGAAAGTTCTTAAAATAAAAGGGTATGATTTGGGGGTGCAACACAAACTTAACAAGAAGTTTAGAAGTCTGGACTATCCAATAACAAAGATTGTCAGAATGTAGGTTCAATGCTCCCACTGCTGTATCCCGTGCTTTGAGCTGCTTGAAGCTCTTATCACTTTCGGCTTTCGGATTCGGACTTCGGTTTGACAGGCTCAGGGATAGAATTGGTGTATAAGTGAATTTTTGGTTAAAATTTCATCTTTTAGCGAACTATGATCTCATCAATATCCAATAGTAATAGTCGGGGAAAGACAAGAGCCGACTGTTATTCAGAGGCTCATTCTTAGCGTCTTTCGTAAAATTAGTCTCTTTTTTTGAAACTTGCCAACCTCAAAGAATAGCTCTCGTAGTTTCACTCCATTTCAAGCTGGAGAGATTTTGAAATATCACATCCAGAAAAATTGTTCTCTCCCAAAATTCGCACAAAATTTACGTCGTAATTTCTTCATTACAGATAATAGGTATTTATTAAGGGTCGAAAAACTCGTTCTCAACCAGAGTCGTTTCTTTCCGACTGATACATGTAAGTTGTATTCGTTTAGGATTCAAATGTGAACATCAAATAGTACCTGTAGATATGTCAAAGTATTTACTGACACTATAGTGCTAGACAACATAGGCCATGGATCATTCATCTCCCAAGGAAAATATCACAATGACTAGACAACAAGTTTCGAAGTCAGCAACTCCAGACGAAAAGATTAAGACTACTCCGGACACATCGCACCCTTTATCAACATCCTCAGTGAATCAAATCATGGATCGCACATTAAGCAACGCATTTCCTGGTCCTCCAGTCGAAATCAAAGAACTTAAGAGCGCCTTCATCAGCATTCCACAAGAAATTCGGGACATGATTTACTCATACCTCCTAGTCAACCCAGTCCTAGGACAAGCCGCTTCAGTCTCGTCAGAAACTACCTATGGAAATACTCAGAAGTACGATCTAGACACTGCAATCCTTTATGTTTGTAAGCAGACATACCGGGAAGGCATTTCTATCTTGTACAAAAACCCTATGTTCATAGACTGCAGCAACAGTCCTGGTGATTGGAATTTCCAAGATGGGATCTTCGATAAAAGTTCTTTAGAAATTGAAGAAGACGAAAGAAATGGAATCCTGGAGCCCCTTATCATCAATCTCTGCCCATTAACCCGTTACACAAATTGCGAGCCCAAAGAACATCAAGACAAGCCGTTGTTTCGCAATACCCCAAACATCGAGAAGGTAGAGAATTGGAACGTCCTCTTAAGCTCTTTCTATCCATCAAATCTCAGCTCGAATGCTTTCGCGGAATTTTGTGTTTCGGTGTCTCCGTATCCGAATATCTCCCTAGGCATCTGGATTCTGCCCACAATCTTCCATGAAGATCAAACCGACACAGATTCAAAATCTTTTGTCTTCGATGAAGGCATAGTTCAAAGTCTACTACCATTAAAGATGATGCGAAAAATTAAGAGACTCGATATCAAATGTGCTGAAATCCCTATGATCCCGGATTACTGTTATGACCGAGATGATCATGGAAGAAAGATATGTTCTGCGGACTTGAGCGTACCTGACTTACCTTCGCCAGAGCTCATCAGCGAGTACGACAAGCTTACTAGCGGAGCCACTCCTATAATCGAATGTTTAGGTCTTCTCGGTGCAATATTGGGGGAGTATTTCTGGTTGTTCCATTGTGCAGAAATTGTCGTGATCGACAGAGATTTCGTTGGAATCCGCCGCAACATCAGAGTGTATGATGTTTCAATTCGCCCGCCCGAGGCTGTTGATGGTGGACTGGTCATTCAAGAAGATGAACAGAGTTTCTTCGATTGCGCAGATCTAGTTACAGCTATTGGGGATTCTCCTCTTGAGAACACTGAAACCGCCGAGGACATTCTCCGTTTCAAGCAGTACCGAGGGGAGTTACTCAAAGTCCTGGAGCCTGGATACCAGGATGTTCGTGCTTCTTCCCTTAAATTTCGAGAGTTTCTTCACAGTGAAAGCGGGCCAACTGGGATTTTCGTGATCGGGCCTTCCAAGGCTGTTGATCGACTAGATTATTGGTCCAGAGTAACAAGAGCTATGGAAGCACTAGAACAATACGAATTCTCATTTGTAAGGGGAAAGACAGAACAAGTGAGGCTTTCTTTGGCAGAAAGAAATAAGTATCTTGTGTTGGCGTATGATTCGGTCGAGTCAGGGAAATTGATGAAGAAGATAGCCTGGGCATACGAAAGAAGTGAGTGGAAGAAACTCATATTTTATTACAAAATTGCCGTTGGACGCATGGAAAAGCTCTATTTCAAACTAAGATGGTGCCGAGCAGATCTGTTCAAATGGGATATCTCAGACAGAGGCTCTGATCTGGACACTCACTACGATGTGGTGGAGGCAATTGTTTGGCCTGAGCCAGAGTCAAATGCACAACTCGACCGAGAGCACATAATGGAGATTTCTAAGGGTGAGACGAGTGATGAAGATCTTGATGGTTGTATATGCGTTTGGAGTCAGGGTGATGGTGATGATGATGACGATGATGATGCTAGGTAATCTGGCGACAGCGAAAATTGATATGCTCATGCAAACAGGCATTATATTGCTGACTCGATCAAAGTTTCTCTTAGATTTTCATCTATTACAGTCATCTGTTGTATTGGTTCGGCCTCTAATCAACTATCTAGTGTCTTCAATCAATCTACCTCTGGTCACATGAATGTGGGAGAAATGTTTTCATTGATGGCGACGTTGGTATCTCGAACGTTGCAGGACCAAGTAGGATATCGAAGCTCATCTGACAAGGCATAAAATACCGCTTTATAGTTGCACCTAGATACCCGAATAAAAAATTATTTCAAGAATGAGATCAATCATGAACATGTGTGCTCAAAGATAAACTTTTTGACATCTCAAGTGACTATTTCCTGCATCTTTTTTCATATCCGAAATAACGCTTTACTGATTCAAGACGGATGTACTAAGAGTGTACACAGTAGACCCTACTATTACATCTGCCTCATGGGTCTCTATCTTTTCTCTCTTTATGCATTACAGATAGTTGTAGTAAGCTTTTACCTGTCAAAAAACCTGACTAGGAATAAAGGACAACTTCGTAAGTCATAGCACCAGGGCACATTCTATTATTATATATAGCTGGACTGAGAAGGAACCAGAGGGGCTAAAATTTCATCTTCAAAAAACCGCTCACTGCTTTATCTTGCTGCAGAAATAATGGATTATCATCAATCTGGCCATGGGTGCAGGATATTCAGGGATATATCTACTGCAAGCTTTAATACAGTATTTGTTGAAGAGTTCTACGCAATAGAAAAATCCTATAAAAATCTTGCCACATGCTACTTCAGCTGTTCATTCATTTTTCGTGCAACCACACCTCTGGCTATTATTAATCACTCATGGGTTTGAATCTAATAGTAAAGATTATCACACCGTACATTGTGGTTCGCATTATCAGTACGCAATTATCCGCGGTTCGCGTTTGTGAGAGGTAGTATCGAAGCAAAGGAAGAAGAGACAGGGAGTATGGTCTTAGTCAATATCGGTGACTGTTCTAGATCATATGGGGGCGTATTACAAAGAATCAAGTTTCTAGAGGACAATGAGGCTCATCTATGCTTATATCAGACTTATTCACGGGTAAATGTTTATCGCCATGCACAGTTTGACGAGGGGTAAGAATTTGGATTGTGTAGCACTAATGCATAATCTTCCCAAAGCGGAAACGCCGACATTGGGCGTATCGCAGGGCATATTATTTGGCAGATTTGGGGTTGATGAGTGGATAAGTGTTCAATTAAACTGAGATTTCGTGATTCGTAACTTCATGACTCGTCATTCATGTTAATCTTCCATGGAAATGAAACTGTATACCAAGAAGAGATATATTTAAGTAGAAGTTGGATTTACACAGTAATAGAAATTATTGATCGATGCGGATAATGCTGAGGCGATTTTTTCATTCCCTGCTGGACGTCAAAGTGGAGTCATACATGAAGAGTGAGGCTAGAGCTTATCAGTAATATCCCAAAAGCACACTTAACGATATTTAGTGCTTACATTTGTGCCATGCTATCTTTGATCAACTCGTTGAATTCGACCCGTTCGTCACTATTGTTCCGGGGCTGTTTTGAGATGCGCCAATATAGACATTTTGATTTTGCACAAATACTACCATGACGGCGGAAAAACTGTGCGGCTATGTTAGTTTTTCAATCCTGAAAGTTTCAAGGTATCTGTGAACTTACGCGGCGGTTGCGGTAAATATCTCAACCCTCGATGTACTGGCATCAGTCAAAAACATAAGTCCCATCGCAAAGATTGCTGTAAATGCTGCGATAACTCCAAGTAGCTCTCCGGTAGATTCGAGACTTGAAAGTACTGCGATGGCAACGGTGGGTAACAGGCACGCAATGACCGTGGCTACAGCTGAGGTGAAACGTAACATGCGAGCTTCAGAGTAAACAGTAAGCCCTGTTTTATCCTTTGACTTTTGGTCTCCCTCTGCTGTACTAAAGATAGGTTTTCTGCCATAATACCAAAAGCGGGAGGTCCTTGAACTTTCTCTTTTTTCCAAGAATGAATGGCCCTTATCTTCAGTGGTGGGCAGCCCATTCTCCTCAGAGGCAGTCTTCACCATTTGTCGCCGTAAAGCTTGTTTCAAACTGTGCCAAAATGGAACAAACTCATTAGCGACCCAAGTAGTTAGACTGTCAACCTTATGACCTTGTCGAGGTACAATAAGATCGAGATTGTCAGGCTTGGGAGCTTTCGGCCAAAAGATGCTACGCATGAGACTGACGAACTGCCATCTCAATGGCTTTGCTTCGCCTATATTTTCTGTATAGTCACCCCATATACATGCTGCATCTCCAGTGATGCAATGTTTACCCACTCTCTTCAGCCAGGCCCTTAGAGTCTCCACATTGTATGGATCTGCCCTCGGCAATGCTGTAATCTGGGAGTACTGCAATAACGCATCATCTGAGCAATTGATGTTGTTAGCAATGAAAATATGAAATGAAATACTGAACGGCTTACTATATTCTTTCAAAACCACCCTGATCTGCTTCATAATTTTCACTTGCTTGGATTTGCACTTGCTATCGTCCATTCGAGCATGTATAAGATAGTAGTCCAAATTCATCGCCATCATTGAAGCTTTCGTTATGCCCTCTTGCTCACCCTGGCGATGCTCATTATATTCTGCTTGGTGTAGCTTCTTGCGTAGGTTCTCTAATTCTGCTTGATAATAGAGCAGGCTTTTGATATTTAGGTCACGAAAGGCCTTGAAAGCTTCAAGATCTGGGTATTGCGCAATCAATTTAGATACGAGTGGCCATCCTGGCAGTGGATTGTTCAAGTATTTAGACGGGTCTTGAATTTCATCCCACGGTCCTGTTGTAAATGGCAGCGGAGATGTTGGGGTTCCAATTATGGTCTCATCAGTTTGTGAAGCTGAAGTCGGACTTGCAGGCTCACTCGACTTTGGGGCTTGAATGGTGATGTTACGAGGTTTCTTGGCCATTGCGATGACTTCTTATTTTTATGAACAAAGAATTGCTTGAGGATAAACTGATGTAATAATTGATTGAGGTAGCGTTTTTACAACAATAGACAGCAAAAATACATGGTAAAAGGGCACCAGCTGTTTTATCTTGCATTTACTGTGGTTTACCCCATCTATCTTTCTACAAATAAGAGTTGTTCAAATTGATGGCTGGGTACAGCAATGCATGCTGAATTGTGAGCTATCAAAAGTGGTTGTCTGGAATTGCACATGATTTGTGGCGGATAAAGACACGCTTGACGGCTACTGCTGTAAGAGAAAATAGGAAGCCCATTAGGAAAGAACACAATTTTGACTGAGCAAGCCCTAGTATCCTATGAACTCTCGCCTCAAATGTTGACAGACTTATATCGGGCGCAAACGAAAACTTGACCAACACACAATTACAACAACTTGAAAGTTCTGCTTGAGCAGAGCCAGTCGAAACTTTGTAAGGGAATGTTTATGCCGTGTTGCGACCGAACATGATTAGGGCGAAGCAAAGGGTGACACTCAGCTTTATGCACTGCAAGGCGGAAATTCCGGGTCATTAACATCGGAAAATTTTGAATTTAGCGCCATACCATTATATATACTGGCAGCAAAACAATGAAGAGATATATATGCTCGTTTTAGATTCTCAGTCGCGGTACAATAACTCAAAATGTTCAATATGCATTTGGCAAGAGCTCTTCGCGATAAATGATCACCAGAAGCCGAGTTTAACGTTTTTAATTGCTAATCGGTGGAGATACTTATCTCGGGTGAAAGCGACATGTGTTGGCGTCCAATAGATGGAGCCGGATAAATTATCTTACATCGAGCATGTGTAACACAGCCTGACTGACAAACCGGAAACTTTGAGGCTCTTTCTGGAGGCAGCAGTAAGATCTAGCTGCAGATTTGAAATTCAGAACGTTGGAGTATTTGAAAAAACTCATCTGCCACTTGGGTCATAAATTTTTAATTTCTTTCTTAAATTTCCTGAATCAATTTTATTGCGACTCGAATTTTCGCGAGAAAATTTAACGAGCTCAAAAGTCTTTTAATATAGTTCTGAATGTCAGACTGTGTGATACCATCGTTTCTTCGCCATCTGGTCATATTCTTATAATCATCAGTCGAATGTGGTAATGAATCCTTTCGGTAATTTCAGCCAGAGGCACAGGATGATTTGGATCTTTTCACTTCTTTCACCATCTCACCAATCTTTACCATCTCTCGAACCTTGCCTTCAGCGATAATTCACCGCTCGTTCGCTAATAACTCCCAATTATGCTACTAACCTACATGGATCATTGGTCGGTGGGCGGTAATTCGGGGGCCGGCGCCTGTCATCATCCATTGGGGTCTGACTATATGTTTCAATCTGCCCTGTAAAGACCACAGGTAAAGAATATTGGTGGCTATCTCTCGAAAGGCAGCCGGAAGGCAATCGAAGAAGGATCCCCAATCGCACAAACCTCTCTTGTGACCAAATTCAATGCGGCTACTCAACAACGGAATTATGATATGAAAGCCTATAAGAGAGTAAGTAGATCATCTATCAAAGTTTCAAGCAATCAGAAAAATAAACACTCTTCCTTTGAAGACAATTACCTACTACGAACACCGAGCAAGCGCCCGTGAAGCAGTAATCAAGAGCATGGCAGGTGGTACGTATCATGCGAAGCGACATGCAAAGTCTTTCTGGCGCTGATTTTCATAGATTATTCTAGGAATGTCTCTTCCAATGGCTTCCTCTCCCTTCCCGTCGAATCTAAAGCTTTAAATTCAAAGCGTGGCCGATCTATTTCAGACGCTGGCTCTGAACAATCCACGAGATCCAGCCTGTCTAGAATTACATATGTTGAAGAAGATGCTCAGATCGCCGTATATCCAGAATTAGAAGACTCCGACAGCATCATCCCGGCAAATTACACCTGCTTAGATCGTCTGATCGTGTTTATTCGCATCTTGTTCTGTCTCCCAATTCCAATGATGATGAAGAAGAACAAGAATTCTCCAAAGCCGGTCGATGCCGGGCCATTCGATGTAAGTGCAGTATGCTCGTTTTCATTGGAGGCTTGCTAACGAATCATGGCAGATGGAGAGCTCTCCATGGGTCCTCTCCGTGTCCGTTCTATCAACGCGCAAAGATTCGGAAAAAAAGCCAGTACCCAAACACGCGAGGTGTACCATCGACACCGGTAATATGCAAGGGAATATCGTGTCAAGGGATTTCGTTCAGAACGTCCTGGAGTTTTCAGAAGCAAACTTTGGTCCTTTGACAGCAGAGGAAAAAAAGGGCGGCTTTGGTATAACAGGCGACAAACTTGTGAGTATCGAATGGTTCTTCTTGTTACAGTCTTTCAAAGGGAAAGTGCCTGGATGGAAGTGGACTGACTTGCTTTGCTCCAGGTGCCGGAAGGAGCCATCTATTTGACTTGGTATCACAGCAAGAGTACTAGGGTTTTCCATAGCATGAGGTTTCTGATCTCGCCCCATTCCCAATGCGACCTTATCATTGGAGCTCGATCCATACTGAAGGATAATTTGCTTGGCGTTCCCAACCTGATGGCAACAGCGCCGCCCATAACTAGGGTTGGATACAAAGAGGATCTCAAACCAAGTATGCAGCCCTGGATTGATCATGGTACAAAGCTAATTAAGACGAGTACAGATAGAGAAGAGCAGGACTTAGAAAAGGATTTTCTTAAACTGGATAAGAGATACCAAGAGAAGGAAGTCGAGCTATTAGAAGAAGGAGAGGATACAGATAACAACAAGGAATTGAAGGAAATTGGAGAAGCCCGTGAAGTCGCCAAGAGATTTCAGCTAATCCGAAAGGCGGAACTGAAGAACGACCAAAAGCTAGCAATTCAACTGCAAGACGAACTGGAGAAGCTACCAGGCTATAAGAACTACGTGGTCCTCTCCAAGCCGCATACTGATTCCTCTGGTACAGAAAAAAATAACGATTTAGTCCAACGTATCATCAAGAAAACGAGTGGGACATCTCCACCTAAGAGATAAGTATTTGCGCAATGTTGGGGTAGATTCTAGGAATTCGTGATGAATTGGAAAATTCATGGGCAGTTATGAGTTTTGTATGTTGGCAAAAAACACTGGAGGGTTTCGAGGGGAATTATCGCGCTTTTTTCATTGAAATTTTAGAAACTCAAAGATATGGGATGGTAGCGTTTGTTATTTGACGGGTTGGCCAACAAGAAAATGGAGAAGGGCTAGTAAATTTCGGTTCCAGTAGATTTTGACTAAGCGATCAGGGCAGAAATAACATTGGCTAGAGGATTGCGTTGTTTTATGAATCCATGATTTCACATTGTCATAGTGTCTCTCTTTAGAAGTTAATGAATCCATGACCGCACACAACATGTCGAACATGACATGATCCAACTGTGAGTGAATAATGTTTGGATTATCTTACTTGGTCAAACATCGAATCTGTCCTCTTTATGTACTCCACTCCATTTTGTCACTTGGGAATGGAACTACAACATACCGTGATCAACATCGATGGAGAATACTGAGGAGGCGGAGCTGTGCCATGAACTTGATCTGAATGAATGTTCGCAACAGGTGAGGATAACAAGGGCTCGCGTCTCAGAGGCTCCTCCCCATCTTAATCGTTTTGATCAAGATATTAGACGTGGTGAATGCGAACTATAACTCAAAAAGTGTGGAGGATACTTCAGCGTTAGAAAAGTCATAACACATACCTAGTAGTTACCAGCTATCGCGATCGCAGACAACACAACATCCATCAACTTCTCAATACTTATCAAGATGGCCTGCGTGATCTTTACAAGTAATTTTTAAATCGGGATTTGATTGGAGTTGATAAAAAACGCGTTTTTCATGGCAGCAAACCCATTCGACTAGCATAGTGGTAGGTAAGTCTTACATTTTGACAGCAAGTACAGAGTAATTTTGTGATGGCGCTCGGCCCCACTTTTTCAACACCCAGGCATCTAAATTTCAACGCCCAAGTAAGATACGATACTACAAGATACAATGAATCAACTACAATTGAGATATCTAAATCTAATGATATAGAACAAGAAAGCGGGCTATTTCGCTCAGCAATATATTTCCAACACGATTTCTCATCATTTGAGTATTGAAAAGTAGAATTATATTATTGGAAGCTTCCGCCAAAAAGCTGTGCTATGGAAGACCCCGCTTCTGTTCTTATCGAGTCTTGTCGAGACGTCCTAAGACATCATCGAGAGAAATACCGCGCCGACTCCTCGTGATAGAAATCTTCAAGAGCTTCAAGATGATATCAAAGAAAGCATGCAACAGTTTCTGTGTTACCCACAGTTTTGGCTAGCCAGCTTTTGAATCGTCATGTAATATGGCGATCACGTATCGGTGAGAACCAGATGTTGCTCTTGAGAGATAGACAAGCTCAATCAACCTTTATGGTGGTGTCGCTTGATCCGACGGCCAGGTGCCGTAGATCTGACAACTCTGTTCGTTTACGACTATAGCACGATACAATCTCTACTACGTGACTGTATCAAATTTGATGCTTCGGTTCACGTGATCTTCATGTACAGCTGCGAAGATTTTTGCATGTGATTTATTCTGTTATTTGGTCTATTTTTACTCAAGGGTCCAGAGAAAGATAGATCATATCTAGATGATTTCGCTGATCCGACTAGCAAAGAGCGAATAGCAGCCAAGTGTACCTTGAAAGCATCTGATAATTTGACCGGCGCAAACCAACTGTCATTACTCGAGGGCTGGTATATATCCGACTGGCCAATTAATAAGACCACTAAACTTTCTGTTCCTTGTCTCTCTTACCGTGTCTTGCGCATCAGTTGAGAGAGGAAAAGCCCAATCAATGCTTGGGCACCTTTCTCGCAACAAGAACTCTAAAAAGTGCATCCGATGATCCAAGACCGCTATCCATCTAAGTGTTGACATAAGATAATTACTTTGCGTGGGCTTAAACTAGTAGCTATGAGACAATGCGGAGTGCGGACGGGAAGATTGATTGAACTTCTCTATAAGTCTTTCCGCAAGCGAATGCGACGTTCATATAGTTTCGCTCAACTTCGTCATATTTGGTTAGATCCAGATTATGTACCAAAACATCTCATCTAGATTAAGTTGTCGAAACATAGGCTACAACATCGTGGCTGCAAAGTTGTGTCAATGTGGTAACCAGTCAGCAACCGAAGAATGAACTTTATGGTGATTCTGGATGCTAGAAAAGCTTGTATTCAACCGAGGGTTGTACGGTAAAGAAAACAAATCGGCAATGCAACATAGATTGTGATCTTGATTGATCAACTGGGTATAGGTGATTGGATACGATTGGTTTATGGACTTGTCGATTTCGACGCCCCCGAGCCGATTCAGCAGCCTTGAGACTTACGTCAGCCATTCAGGCCGTAGTCAAGAACAAACTAAACCCAATTTGATGTATCACATGATGTCATCAATTAATCTCCGTGGTTTCACAGCCATCAACCACTATTGATACCACTATGGATTTACTGATATTCTCCCCAGCTCCATATCATCAAGCAAATGTGTTATGTCATGTATATACAAAAATGGGTTTGCCCCGCACTCAATCTGACCGCATGATTGCAGCATGTCAGGAAACGTTTGACACATACCGCAGAGGATGAAAGAAGATATTTCCGTTGGTGTTGTTTTGAAAATTCAATACGACGTGGGGGTTACATCTGGCAATGGATAATGGCTGCGATATTTAGAGTGGTGAACAAAATTAACCATTCAGACTAGTCTTTGACAGAAATATTGCCATGGATTAAATCGAGGGGCTGTGAAACCTTCAGTATGTGCAATGAAACGTAGCTTTTTCTCTCGGATCGGCTCCAAATTTTGAACGTAAAATTTTAAGCCTCAAGCGCTCAGATCGGACGATTAAGTGCCAAAATTGGCCATTGCTAATTCCTCTTCAAGTTGTTGGAAAATCGGTGACCGATCAATGAAAGGTTGCCGACCACCTGCTCAACTATTTTACATGTTGGCTTTTTGCAGATCAAGTCAAAATTTTTCCGGAGAGTTTCGATACTGCTTGGCGCTTGATTGTGTTCATCTTTGGGATCTGCGTGCATGCGCTAAGGCAGTATTAGCTCGATTGAACCGTGAGCCGAGAGACTATACTTGACTTTTAGCATGGTGCACTGCCAGTTGCAGTATCTTAGATGATGGGGAAGCACCGATTTGCTACTCCTTCTCTCACGTTCAGCTTTCGAGGATGGTTTTTGTCACGCTCTGCCTGAAATTCTTATGCAATCGGAGGAAGTGATGTTTGCTGAAATGCAGATGATCTAAAGGAAGGAATCAAGGGAACACGACGCTCCAATAGAAATTTCAAGTGATAATCTCAATTGCAACCCTTCTTTCTCACTGGTATTGATCGAAAAATTCCAAGAAATCTCTGGACCTGCTCGGCGCACCGACCGCTCGTCGTCTTTGTGGAGCGAGCCTGTCAAGCTTCGTAATGTGCAAGATCTCTGCCGTGGTCATTCAGCATCCTCTCTTCGCTGTTGCAATTTTTGGGCCGCTCTGTTTGCCAACAATAACACACATGGCTTGGAATGCTCCTTTTCGTCAGCCTCAATAAGCTATGTACATGGATTGCTCGAGCTGAGTTGAATACATGACCTTGCGCCTTCAAGCCAACAGCTTCCGTCCTCCCAGAACGAGTACTCCAATAGGTGCTACCATTTTGCCAGGCGTAGAGTACACTTGGAGAATTGATAGCATCCATATCACTTATTTCGACGGCGAGATTGCCGATGGCTAATACCCTCTTCATACGGTGAGGATTACCTGTCTCTTAAGTCTATAAAATGATCCTCTTTCCCTGATTATTTATCTCAGCACTCTCTTATCTTCTCATCTTCTTCATATTTGGTTGAGATAGCCCCCGATAATTGCGAGACTCAAGAATCAAAATATCATGAAGTTCTCCAACATCCTCGCTGCTACTGCAGCTCTTGGCGCATCAATTGGCTTGGCATCACCTCTACTAGATGAAAAACGCGATTTAGTTTGTCTAGCTCAAACCATTATCATCAATCTCATCACATTGAATCACGGTGAAGCGTTCTGTTCAGCTTATCTTGGAATCCAAACCTCAACTATCCGCACTACAACAACCAAGATGTGAAGATTCATAATAAGTGTATTAAATCACTTACTCATATCTTACTAATTAAGAGATATCTTGATGACTAATATATGTATAATATGATTTTATATTA